>AWOL01S0006577.1:115658-127634 GCA_000715115.1 Nicotiana otophora | reverse complement strand
CTTCTTCCTGCAGCTGCAATCCATAGCTAGTAACATTCTGAACAATCTATTAGCCAAAAAAAAAAAAAAACAATCATTCTGAACAATCGCTAATTTAGTGCCACAGTTTTTCTCTAGTAAATATCAGAAAATTTGGCGATAATTGCTCATTAATTCATCAAAATGAAACGCAACAGATATTTCTCTTATGGAAATCAAAATGATGATATAATGAATTGGCTGGACGTTTCATTAATTGACATCTACTATATATATGATTCATAATTCAGATCCACTTTATATCTAAATTCTTGAAGACATAACAACTTTTATGTATGTATCTAAACTAAAATAATTCACATAGTATTATAAGATGTAAAAAAAAAAAAAGTATGACAAATACATACTTCAATTTCTTGATCTTGTATCCGTGTATAAATCTTTTCTTTATCTTTTGTGCCTTTTGGGATTCACCCGAATCTCCTCAGCCGAAAAATCAGACGGTATATATACATAGAAAGTTCTAATTTTAGTTTTTCTGTATATATAGCAAATATCGAATCCATTGATAAAAATTCTGTCTCCGCCGCTGTCTTTAATTTACACAAAGCATCTTCTTTTCTTGGTACCCCCATTAGAATTCACATCAACAAGCTTGAAAAATGAATCTATTTCATCTCCTTTCACAATCTCAAAATAATCAAGTAATTTCCTCTTGCATGAAGGTATACTTTTCGGTTTTTTGGGTGCTGGTGGACAGTTGATAATTTTTGGGATCAAATATTGAGGAGATTTTGGAGTTTGGCATTTCTCTTCATCATCACTAGTAATAATATCAGAATTCTGAGATGAATAATTAGCTACTTTGGTATTTGGTGATTGGATTTCTAACAAATCTTGCCTTAATTCTAGATCTGTAGACATGTTTTTTTTTTTGGTGGAATTCTATAGCCTATAGGACGGGGTGGGAGAGAGAATTGAAAGGTTGTGGACAAGAAATGGGAGGGATGATTGTTAATTTAGATGTCAATTTATATAAGAGTTAAAAAAGACAAAGGAAAGGAGAAATTGTTTTTGGATAGTAGGGTTGGTTGGGGGGAGGTTATTGGGGTAGGAGAATGGGGAGAGGCGTGCAAAGGAAGGTAATTGAGTGAGAAAAAGAGGCTTTTGATATTTCTTCATTCTTACACAAATATATTAAACTTGAGCTCTAACTTTTTTTTTTTTGCTTTGTTACATAATTTTTTTTTTTTTTTTTTTTTTTTTTTTTTTTTTTTTTTTTTTTTTTTTTTTTTTTTTTTTTTTTTTTTTTTTTTTTTTTTTTTTTTTTTTTTTTTTTTTTTTTTTTTTTTTTTTTTTTTTTTGAATTTAAGTTACATTAACGGTAGTTATTCAAAGTATTCATCTATTGCCGGAAAATCATTATTCTTTGATTTTGACATGATAATCACTCAATTATTCATTGATTCCTTTATAAAATGGATCTAAGATTTTTTTTTGGCTGTAAGTGGACTAATAAATAACTGATATATATAATATATATTCGGTGAAAGTGACTTTTATTTGGATTGGTAAATAGTTGAGTAATTTTTGTTGTGATAAAACAAAGAATAGTAACTTTTCAGTACATTAGATCAGACCAATATTAATTGGATGACCACCCATTAAATTTTTTTCATTATTAATGTAATTTATTTTGTTATAGCTACTTTAATTTATTTACTACACTAAGTTGTGCTATGAAGAGTTATTTGATGTATATCAACTTAAATTGATAGAATACATATATCTTTTTTTACCATTTTTATTAGATTACTAATAATAATTATATATTCCAAAAAGAAAAAAAAACTACTACTATTAACACTAAACTAGAATTCTTTTCTAACCAAATGAGAAGAAAATAAAAATATTTGATGGCAGTAGAACGACAAAAGATAAGATAGATTGATTTAGAGGATGTGAGAGGTGTCTCTCTCGACACTCGGATCTGAAATTCATGAGATTATTCAGCTTTTTTTGGAGGATTGTGAGGTAGTAGAAGTTTACAATTCACGTTTGAGGCAAAAGATGGTACAATTAACTATATAGTCGGACTCAAATACGAGTACCGGACGATAAGCCAAAAAAAAAAATGGTACAATTAATTATATCGACTTTACATTAAAAAAAAAAATAGGGAGAAGAAAGAGATAGCTTTACAACCGTCATTAACCCTTTTTTTTTTCACCCTTTCTACTCACGTCTTCTCTTTGGCATGTTCACGGAATTTTAGGCAATTTGGATACCTCTAATACTACCCATTGTATATACTAGCGCTAAATGATTACGTGCATAAAGTGTTTATACCATCAACTAATATAGAAAAAAAAAGGTCGAATTATTTCTTTGCTTTCAAAAGTAATTCACATTTAACCTTAGTTATACTTTATCAACAAAATACCCTAATGTTAATAAAGTAGTTAAAAATATCCTCCACCCGTTAACTCTTTCTACCATAGAATGCCAACAAGAAAAAAGGAAGAGAGAGGGAGGGGGGAGGGGAGAGGGGATAAAATAAGGTTCAATGGTGGAAGGTGTTAACGGTTGAGGGTGTTTTCAACAACTTTGTTAATGATAGCGAAGTTTTTGTTTTCAAAATATAACGAAGATCAAATATTAACTAGTATTTTTAAAATTAAAGGGGTAAATCTAATATTTTTCATTCATATATATTTAAATACTTCTACCGAGTGTTTACACACAATTAAATAATTCAAGACACGTTGAAATATGTTTAAGAATCAACAAATCACAATAAAATGTATATAACTGTATAGGATAAAATATGCTATACTACGTGGCCGTTCAAAAGAGGGACACATGAAACCTAAAACGGGGATAGCTAAAGCGAAGGCAATTGTCCCGTCTGTCACCGGAAAGAATAACGCTCATAAAAATACAATAAATATTCTTCGCCCGGTAGCATTTAATAGTGAATATTTTACAGCATTTAGTGCGTTGCGCGTTATAGAGAATTTATGCTCACTGTTACACCCTCTTCAATGGCCCTCATAATTTACATTAAAGAAGGGTATAATCCTAGGAGCTAGTTCCCTAGGTGCAACTATAAATAGTGAGCTCAGTTATCATTGGAATTGTGACGACTTTCTTGGCAAACCTACGCTATAATCAATAAAAAGCTTTATACAACTTTACATTCATATTCTTCGTTTTCGTCACTGTTGTACCCGGAAGCTTTTCTCCCGAATCATTATTCTTCGTGATTTTATCTTCATTTTAAGGCTAAGTACTGTGCATTTTCTTAATTATTTTATTATTTCATGATCAAATTAATTCACTTGTCTAGAAACCACGAATAAGTTCAACTGTACCGTTTTACGGAAAAATAAGTTTGGCGTCCACCGTGGGGCCTAGATAGCCGCGTAATTAAGTTGATCCTTGTCTTTTTACTAACATGTTTTGGTTATTCATATTAGCAAAAAATCATAAAAAATAGCAGAAAATGGTGTTAACAATACACACAATCCTGAAGTTCAAGGAGACCAGCCTCACCTCGAGTATTCAATCAGTGACACCCACAATGAGGGAAACGATGCCACGCCGGTCCACGACAGGCAGTGCCCACAACATGTTCGGTAAGCAACCCCTGATGATGTTGAAGAGGAACATGTTGTTGATGTAGTAAGGGTCCTACAAGAACAAGAGGCGATCATTCTAGGCCACCTAACGCGACAGGACAAGATTATGATGCAGTTGAAGCAGGCGCTATCGGGGGCTTTGAATAACGCGAATAGAAGAGGTCCGGTTCCTCCCGGTGCTCCCACGAATCAAACAACACAGAGGGTCGACAACAACACCCTAAAGGGCAAAGTTGGCTCCGATGGGGCTAGGGGGAGCGGATCTGGCACCAATAACAAAAACGATCCCTTCAAGAATGAACTCTTACGGTTTATGAGGGAAGTGAATGCCCACATGGACCAAATCTCGGGCGCACCACCGGTGCTAAAAGATCTGGACTCAAAGAAGTATACTCAATTGCTAGACAAGCCAAGCGCGTCACCAGAATTAATTCCGAGGCAGTTTAAAATGCATGATGTGCCAAAGTATAACGGAACTTCAGACCCTCAGGTGCATATTACCACCAATACAACGGTGGCGAAGGGGAATGATTTAGTTTTTCACGAAATTGAATCTGTTTTGCTGAAGAAATTTGGAAAGACTCTCACGAGGGGAGCCTTGACGTGGTATTTACTATTACCCGAGCATTCCATAGATTCCTTTGAGATGCTCGCAGATTCTTTTATTAAGGCTCACGCCGGGAGCAGAAAAGTGTAGGCCCGAAAGGCCGACATATTTAGAATTGTACATGGAGAATCCGAGTTACTACGAGAATTCGTTACCCGATTCCAAAAGGAAAGAATGTTGCTCCCGGTTATTTCGGATGAATGGACGGCTGAAGCATTCACCAAGGGACTGAATCTGAGAAGTTCGAATGCTTCCTAAAAATTGAAGGAAAACATGCTTGAGTTTCAAGCAACGACTTAGGTGGATGTCCATAACCTGTATGAATCAAAGATAAGGATTAAAGATGATCAGGTTGGCTTCCCATTGTCGACAAAAGGACGGGAAAAAAATAGAGAAAAATCAAAAGACGATCTCGACATGGACAAACAATATTTGAGAGGCCGGTTTTTGCCCTACGAATGGACCGAAAACCGCGACAGAGGCTTCCAGTCAACAGACAGGTTCGCCATCGATAGAAGGATTGATCGCTGTCAGAACAATAGATCATTGCAGGACAAAGAAACACCAGGTACACGGGATCCTTCCTACCCTAAGGTGTCAGAATACAATTTCAACGCCAGTGTAGTAGATTTGGTGTCAGCCATGAGAAATATCAAAGAAGCACGGTTTCCGAAGTCGTTGAGATCCGATCCTATTCAGAGGGATCCCAACTTGTGGTGTGAATACCACAGGATAAATGACCATCGGACTGGGGATTGCCGACATCTCCGGGAAGAAGTGAAAACACTATTAAATAAAGGGCATCTCACAGAATTCTTAAGTGATCGGGCCAAGAATAACTACAGTTTCAACCGGGATAACGCAGAACCCTCGAAAGTCGGAGAAGATCCTCCTCGACAGACGATCAACATGATCTTCGGGGGGAATGAAATCAACGGAGTCACCTTCTCGGCAACTAAAAAGATGAAGGTATCAATAACCCATAGCAAGAGACTCTGGGAAGTTGCTGAAGACGACATCACTTTCACGGAGGAAGACGCAGACGAATTGTTGCTACCGCATAATGACGCATTGGTAATTTCTTTAAATGTGCTTGACTTTAAAATCAAATGTGTTCTAGTGGATCCAGGAAGTTCGGACAACATTATACAATGAAGAGTATTGAAGCAAGCGAAATTCACCAGAAGCATCATTCCGACCACAAAACTCCTCGCCGGATTCATCCTTGCGAGTGTGGAATAGATTTTTTCGCTTGAAGAGAACTGGAGAAAGTTTTAAGTACAGGATGCAAGTCGAATGGGGAGAGTTTGGAAAGTTATAAAGTATGAATGAAAAAGGTTGATGCATGTAAGTAAAGGTTTGGGCGGCTAAGCTCGTGGCCATGATTACCTTGATAACCGGCAAAAGTTATGCTGAATCGTGGGTTGGCGAGCGTTCGGGGCATTAAATGCGGATAAACGTACGTCTAATCAACCGTCAGAAACTTTTCAGAAGGAATCATAGTAATTCCCTCCAAAAAGAGTGCTCCTACCAACTTTCTGGTGACACAAAGTTATGTCACCGGAAAGCAGGGGGATTATCTATATAAGGTAAAATATGCTATGCTATGTGGCCGTCCAAAAGAGGGACACGTAGAACCTAAAATGAGGGATAGCTAAAATCGAAGGCAATTGTCCCGTCTGTCACCAGAAAGAATAATACTTATAAAGATACAATAAATACTCTTCGTCCGGTAGCATTTGATGGAGAATATTCCACAGTATTTAGTGTGCTGCCCGTTACAGGGAATTTATGCTCACCGTTACACCCTCTTCAATGGCCCTCATAATTTACTTTAAAGAAGGACATGATCTTAGGACCCTTTTTCCTAGATGCAACTATAAATAGTGAGCTCATTTATCATTGGAAGGGGGATGACTTTCTTGGCAAACCTACGCTATAATCAATAAAAAGCTTTATACAATTTTACTTTTCTGTTCTTCGTTTTCATCACTTTTGTACCCGGAAGCTCTGCTCCCGAATCATTATTCTTCGTGATTTTATCTTCATTTAAAGGCTAAGTATTGTGCATTTCCTTAATTATTTCATTATTTCAGTATCAAATTAATTTACTTGTCTAGAAACCATGTATAAATCCAACTGTACAGTTTTACGAAAAAACAATAACCTAGCTGTAGTTAAGTATTTAATATGTAAGATATATACAAGCAGAGGCAGGTCCAATGCAATAGCTACAGCTTCCCGTGAATCCATTAACTTTTGATTAGATTATATATTTGTATTAAAAATTTATTAAATGAATAAAAAAATTTAGCTTGTAACCCAGTCCATTAATCCAATTATTATTGTATATTAACTTGAGATATTTGTAGGAACCTATAAACATAAAATCCTGAATCCGCCTCTGTGTACAAGATATATGTTTTATATTTTTATGACATTAAACTCTATTTCTAATAATTTTGCACAAAATGTTGCACTGAGAAATTTACTGTTATACTACCTGGTTATAACTATCTTATGTTTTCTATGAGTTACTTATACTTGGGTTATAAATAACTTAACAGAGTAAAAAAGAATTATTTAGAGTACAGTATGTATAAATTGAACGCAAATTTTTTGGGTTTGCATCTGACACAGCAATTACAGTTAAAGTTTTAGTTATATCAGATATAGGTCTACTCATACCCTTTAATTGTTTTCAGTGCATTGCTAAAAGTGTAGATGTATAACTTCAAAAGTAGGGACTATGTAAATTACAGCATTTTGATGACAAAACCATAAATTTGAAATCCTTTCAATAAATCAATCTTACAAACAAAAAGGTTATTGTCACAATTTTGGTTTTCTTAGTAATATATACTAATAAGTTATATACAGTTTGTGCTTCCCGTGAATATTCTTTGGGTGAGATCCGGCAATTGTTTTTATATATATATAAACTCTACTAATATTAATTTTCTCGAGTGATCAGTAAACATGCCAAAATATTTTCTAAAAGCAAATACTTTGGACGGTAAACAAAGAATAAGTAAAGGGTTGAGAAAATAACATAAGTGAACTCAACTGTTGAATAATTATTAAAAAGAAAAATCAAGTCATTCATGTTATGAAATAAAAGTAATTTAGTAAAACATGAACAAGAAATTGAGATAGAGAGAGAAGGAATAATTTTTTTCTTCAATTGTATATTATTTTCTATTATTACAAGGGTGGAAAGTGAAGAAATATGTCATTGAGCATTTGAGAGGAAGATCATGGAGAAAATTATGGATTTACAATCATAACTCTTAGAGTAGACATCTAATACCATAAGTATTAGAGTAGTGTGAGTAATAGAAATAATGGAGAAGAGTAGACATCTACCATAATTTAATTTTTCTTATAACACCCCCCTGGATGTCCATAGATAATGTGCCTCGTTAAAACCTTGCTAAGAAAAAACCGCATGGGAAAATATCCTAGTGAAGGAAAAAGAGTACACATATCATGTCATACGCATTGCTTGCTGCCTCATTAAAAACTTTGCGAGGAAAACCTAGTGGGATAAAACCGTAGCTAAGGAAAAAAGAGTACAACGCGTATTTGTCTCCCCCTGATGAAAATATAAATTTATTTCACCGAGATGATGTGCTCCGATCCTGTATAGCAATTTTTCAAATATTGAGGTTGATCATGCTTCGTTGAATAGATTCACCAAATTATCAAACGAACAAATTTATTGAACATTATTTCACCATTCGGTGAAGATTGTGTCTGATAAAGAACTTTGATGAGATATATGATTTATTCTATCTCCTTCAATATATCCCTCTTTCAATTGAGATAAGCAAATATCATCGTGTTCACTATTATTAGAGTCTTCTCTTCAAAGAATAGTTACACATCGGTTGTGTGTTGAGTGACTTGATTTATCAGTTGCTAGTATATTGACATGACTTGAATAAATATCAATAATTGATTGCCTTGTGAAATAATAATATGGCAATACTCTCACATACAAATAGATTGTTTAAAGAACGAACTTCAGAAAATGCTAACATTTGCATAACCAACTAAACTTTGGAAATATTTGTTAAAATAAACAAATCTGTATCAAGGATTACTTTTGCAATATAATCATAATAGTATTCCAATATCTTCATATATGAATAAAACTATATCTTGCTAGTATATTGTTATACTCATAGTTCTAGCAAGATACATTAGTGCACCAATTTCACTAGACACGAAAACAAATCATGTACGCCATAATCATTCTAATTCACATAAGAATTTGTTGAAGCTTTATTTAATAAATTTCTTGGAAACCTTAATATGCTTCAGAACAATTTAAATACTTCAATGATTTCCATTATACACATATCAAGTTTTTCATGTATTGCCAGATTAAAACTTGAAATGACTACATCCACCACAGGAGAACATGTCTCTATATAATCAATGCCAGGATATTTCCAAATCTTTTTGTGACACAAGTTGTCTTTATGTCTATCGACTTGAATTTTTTCGCACAAGAATACATTTATACCTTTACTGGCTTTATAATTTCAGGTGTTAGCACTATCCGCCCGACTTCACATTTTTCAGGCGAAGTCAATTTTTATTGCGTATTTTTTATTTGGCCAATCATTTATCTGTCCAAATTTCATGACAGATTTGAGCTCAAGATCCTCATCAATATTAATAATATTGAGCGCTATATTATATTAACAACATCGTCGATGATCATTTTATATTGGTTCCATCATCACATAATAAAGACACAATTTATCGAGATCTCATTATTTTCAGGTGCCTGAGCTTCTTCCATGAGGTCTTATAGAATGTTATGTCGTGGTGCTCTTCTAGAGCACTTGCCTCCTTATTATGACCATCTTTATCATTTGTTACTCTTCTTCTTCAAGGAGTTTTATCTTTGGAACCGATTGGTCTGTTACGCTTCTTGTGTGCCATAGACTTTGTCCATCATGGACTTTATTATATTTGGAGCATTAGCAGCTGAAATATGACATTTAGCTTTGGGTCAGCAAATGCGTCTGAAATGATTTGAAAATGAATTATCACTTGAACTTCAAGTTCATATTTTCTTGTACGAGGATATATATGTATTCATAATAATTCATTCCACATATCACTTTCTCAGCTTCCCATTTTCTCCCCCTAATATTGGGATCACCAACTGTCACGGCCCAAAATTTCACATGTCGTGATGATGCCTATCTCAATACTAGGCAAGCCGATAACATCAATAAACCACAATTTCCTTTAAGATTGAAAACATAATATTTAAATACCATACGGAATCTCAAAAATACCAATACAAACACTTCCAAAACCTAGTGTCACTGAGTACATGAGTATTTATACATTATAAATCTGGAAAACACGATCTATAATAGTCTGAGACCAAATACAACAAACAAGGAGATAGGAAAGGAGAGACAAGGTAGTGAAACACAACAGCTACCTCTGAATCTCCGAAAAAAAAATAACTGTGCGAAAGAATCAACACCCCTGTGTCCGGGATCACCTGGATCTGAACACGAAGTGCAGGGTATAGTATGAGTACAACCAACTCAGCAAATAACAAAAATAAATAAGGAACTTGTAATGACTCGATCGGTCATTTTGAGAATTTACGCTCCTTTCAACTATTTGAAGTCTTGAATAACTTCCTACGAGGTATTATGACTTGTGTGAATTATCGGTTTTGGTTTTAAGGTATTTCGGAGTTAGCTTGGAAGAATAAAATTTCATGTTGGAAGCTTAAGTTGACATAGTTGACCGGATAGTGACTTATGTGTAAACAATCCCGGAATAAAGTTTTGATGATTCCAATAGCTCCGTATGGTGATTTTGGACTTAGGAGCATGTCCGAAAAATTATTTGGAGGTCCGTAGTGAAATTAGGCTTGAAATGCCGAAAGTTAAATTTTTTGGGAAGTTTGACCGGGGGTTTACTTTTTGATATCGGGGTCAAAATTTGATTCTGAAAATTTTGTTACCTCCGTTATGTTATTTATGACTTGTGTGCAAAATTTGAGGTCAATCAGACTTGATTTGAATAGGTTCCGGCGTCGTTTGTGGAAACTTGAAATTTCAAAGTCATTTGGCTTGAGTTTGGGGTATGATTCGTGGTTTTAGCGTTGTTTGAGGTAATTTGAGGGTTCGACTAAGTTAGTATGATGTTTTAGGACTTGATGGTATGTTTGGTTGAGATCCCGGGAGGCTCGGGTGAGTTCTCGAGGGGGGAGGGGGTTTAATGAATCATTTTTGGCCTTGGTGAGATTGCTGATACCTGTTGCTGCATTCTTCTGATTTCCTCTTTCGCGTTTGCGAGTGGGCCCTCGCATTTGCGAAGAGTGTTTTCGGAGCGTGAGATTTTGTTCTTCGCGTTCGCGAAGGGGAGGATGCGAACGTGAATGCGAAGGTATGGTCTGTGTGTGCATCGCGAATGCGGGAGTGGTGTCGCGTTCGCCAAAAGGAGTGAGGCAATTGGGGATCCCAAGTCCTTGTTCTATGCGTTCGCGAGGTTGTGGTTGTGTTCGCGAAGGTCTGAGTTGCTAAAGCTTTACGTTCGTGAAGTCATGGTCGCATTCGCGAAGGGTGAGATTGGTAAAGCTTCGCGTTCGCGAACCCATGGTCGCATTCGCGAAGGGATAAATTCTGGGCAGTCGAATTGTGCTTCGCGAACGCGAGGGACCTATCGCGTTCACGAAGAAAAGAAGTCTGAACAGAAAGTTTAAGTTCAGAATTAACAATTTGGAGCTCCAATTGAGGCAATTTTTGGGAGATTTTCAGAGGAAACAACAGGGTAAGTGTTCTTAACTCAATATTGGTTAAATAACCCGAATCCATGATTGTTTTTGTTATTTAATTGGTGAATTAAGTTGGAAAAGTTTGAAAACCCTCTCGGATAAATTTGAGGATTTGAGGGCCGAATTGTTATCGAAATTTAATAATTTTGGTATGGTTGGACTCGTGGTTGAATGGGCATTCGTATTTTGTAGCTTTTATCGAGTTCCGAGATGTGAGCCCCACGGATAATTTTTGGAGTTAAAATTTGGATTTTTATGGAAAAAATTATATTTTTATATGGAATTAATTCCAATAAATTTTATTGTGATTAGATTCGAGGCGTTTGGAGGCAAATGCATGAGGCAAAGGAATACCGGAGTAAAGAATTATACGGTTTGAGGTAAGTAACACTTCTAAACTTGGTTCTGAGGGTATGAATCCCCGAATTTGGTATGATATAAATTATTTGGAGGTGACACATACGATAGGTGACGAACATGTAGATGTGCACCACAAAAAGTGTGTCTTGAATAAATCCTATGAAGTAGTATATTAAAGAATCATGTTATTATCTGAACATGTGGCACGTGTTAGAGGAATTAAGCTGAGGCTAGTAATAAAGATCATGTTTAGGCTATGTGCCGATATTTTAGGACCCACGGGGTCGTGATGCTGTTGAATTAATTGTTCTAAAATATACATTTCACACTCAATAATAATTGTCCATTGCGAGGATATTTATGGGATTGAGCTGCGCAATGCAGCATGCTATAAGGGCTTTATACATTATTATTATATGGATCAGGGCTACCTGCCTGCAGCATGCCTTATAAGCTCTACTATTTTATGGATCGGGGCTGCCCGCCTGCAGCAGGCCTTATAGGCTTTGTTATTATACGGATCGGGACTGCCCGCCTGCAATAGGCCATATTGACTTTGTATTACACTT
>AWOL01S0006577.1:93826-114384 GCA_000715115.1 Nicotiana otophora | reverse complement strand
TATATATATATATATTCGTGATTGATTTCCCCAGGGCATGGACTTGCCTTACTTATTTGTATTGCAATGAGTTTTCCTGGACATGGATCTTGTGTGTATAAGTTATATTTGGGGATAAAATTATCCCAGGGCTGGATTGGTCTTATACGGTACTGGGTGACTGACTGTCAATCGATGTGTATTTATACACGGGTTGGAACACTCTGGGCTGAATTGACCATAAACAGTACCGAGTGACCAGATAATTTATGACCAGTATTTACATGAGGCCCTTTTACTGAGATGTCATATTCCTCATGTCATGCAGTATTGATCTATTTCACATGTACTGAGTTTAACTGTTAAATTTGAAAGCATGCCTACATTTTGTACCATTATTTATACTGGACTGTACCTACGGAGTTCGTCATTGCTTTCAGCCCAGAGGTTAGTCTTGTTATTGAGTTAGTTGTACTCATACTACACTCAGTACCTTGTGTGCAGATCCAGGTGCTCCCGAATATGAAGGCTGTTAGAATTCGGAGTTCTTTCCGTTAGAGACTATCAAGGTAGCTTCTTGAAGACCGCAAACTCGATTCTTTTCATGTTTAATTATTGTACTGTTCTATATTTTCAGATAGTGATTTTTATCCGTCAGACTTTGTATTCATATTAGATGCTCATGTACTCAGTGACACCGGGTCTTGGGAGTGTTATATTTGAAATTGTGAGATTTCTTCCGCTGAATTTAATTATTTATTTTCAAATTTAAAAGATATGGTGATTCATTGAGATTTTTGGCTTGCCTAGTATTAAGATAGACGCCATCACGACAGGTGAGATTTTGGGTCGTGACAGAACTGAAAGTAGTGACGAGCTTCTCAGCTAAGTCCAAATACAGTACTTTCCAACATAAAAGGGTAGGCATACTTTCAAGTTCAATATTTAAAACTCCACAGTAATTTCATATCAAATTTGACTGAAACAGAAAATAATGTTTTTTTTGATATTTCCAAAAATAGTGATATATGACACATGAAGTGCAACAATAGTGAAATCAATGCATCCTCTCAGAGTAGCAGTCACTCAGTCATCCCATTCACTCCAACCTCACAGTCACTCATTCCTTTCAATCATTCAGCACTCGGTACTCGGCACTCGCACTCAGTAGGTACCTGCGCTCACTAGGGGTGTACAGACTCCGGAGGGGCTCCTTCAGCCCTAGCGCTATATCAAGCCAATCATAGCATATAACAATGAAACATAATGTGGCGCGCAACTCGATCCCACAAATTCCTCATAATTAGGCCCTCGGCCTCACGGAGTCATCAACCTCTCTAGTATCACAGGCTCACGATGTCATGAAAATCAACCCAAAAATAATAATATGATGTATCAATAAATAGCAACAAAGACTCAGATATGATATGAAATGAATGAACATGACTGAGTTTGAAATTACAATTTGAACATATAATTCAACCACAGAAATGACCCAGTGTGTACCAATAATAACAACATATGTCTAAGCATGATTTTTTTTATACGAGTCTCAGCTCCATTTTCTCTAACACGTAGAGACTGTACTGATATAAACAGACTATTCAACTACACAGTTCCATGGAATTTGACCAAGTCATAATTTTTACAGTGCACGCCCACACGCCCATCACCTAGCATGTGCGTCACCTCAAAACCAATCACATAACACATAATCCGAGATTTCATACCCTCAAGACCAAATTTAGAACTGTTACTTACCTCAAATCGTGTAATTCTTTATTCCGCTATGCCTTTGCCTCGCGAATTGGCCTCCAAACGCCTCGAATCTAGCCACTAATAATTTGATTCAGTCAATAAAATTTATTAGAATTAATTCCATAATAAAATAATAATTTTCCAACAAAATTCGAAATTTAGCTCAAAAATAGTTCGTGGTGACGAGTTTGTACCAAGGTCAGAGTCCAAATCCAATAATCAACAACATTTCATAACAACATAAAGCAAGTAATACAAGAAATAACTCAGAGATAAAATACTCAGATTAAATCATGATTTCTGAAAATAGTTCTGCCTTTCAAGCATATCAGTGAAAAACCCAAATCGTTTACCGAAGTTGCTAAAAATATGAGTTAAGTTTGAAAACCATAATTTTCCCAAAATTCCTTTCCACAATAAATAAGATATTCATTTTATTTCCAGATATCCAGTTTAAAATGTATCACTATGCCCATATGTCACGTGTGCATGTCAATGCAATGTACCTCATAGATGAAATCACGTACTCACACTTTCAGAGTACTCAATCTCACACATTCCACTCATCATGCTCAATCACTCGGTACTGTATATGGTCAATCCGGCCCAGGGAAGATCTATCCCAGAATATACACATCAACTGATCATCAGTCACTCAGTACCGAGTAGGGCTAATTCAGCCCGTGGGAAAGATCCAACCCCAGGTATAAATGCTTCGGACAAGATCCATGTCCAGGGAATATCCACCCCTCAATATAAATCAACCGCGCTCACTAGGGGTGTGTGCTTACTCCGGAGGGGATCCTTCAGCCCAAGCGCTATAAACCACACGGACAACTTACGTGCCATAGTATCAATATCTCAAAATCAGGCCCTCGTCTTCACTCAGTCATCAACCTCTCCAGTCTCTAGGACTCACAATGACATGAACTAGCCCGCAATGATGATATGATGTATCAATAAATAACAATAGAGACTGAGATGTGATATGCAATGAATGAAGATGACTAAGTATGACATTACAATGTAAGCAAATAACTCAACAACAATAATGACCTTAGTGGGTCCCAACATAATAAGCATGTAGCCTAGACATGGTTTATAATACGAATCACAACTCGATAACTCTAGTACATAGAGATTTCATGATTATAGATAAGTTCAGGTAACTACATAGTACCACGAAAATAACGGAGTCACAATTCACACGGTGCACGCCCACATGCCCGTCACCTAGCATGTGCGTCACCTCAACACCAAATACATAACACTTATAATCAGGGTTCGTACTATCAGCTCCAAGATTAGAAGAGTTACTTACCTCGAACAAGCCAAATCCAATATCGAGTAAGCTAAACAATGCTCCAGAAATTCCATTTTATGCTTAACAACTCCCGAATGGCTCGAATCAAGTCACAATTAATTTGATTTAGTCCACGCAATTTATAGAAATTAATTCCATATCAAAATATTAATATTTTCCCACAAAATCTGAAATTACACTCCAAAAATCGCCTGTGGGGCCCATGTCTCGAAATCCAACGAAACTCACAAAATCTGACAACCCATCAAATTACAAGTTCAACCATACTAATTTCACTCAAATCCAACTCCGTATCGGTGTGCAAATCTCGAAAATTCATTTTATAAAATTGTAGAAAATTCTCCGATTTCTCTTGAAAAATCAATAATCTAACGCCGAAAACGAAGATTAATTCATGGAATATAATCACAAGGGAGTCAAGAACACTTACCCCAAGTTGTGTGAAAATATTTCTCTCCAAAATTGCCCAAACCGAGCTCCAAAATCCGAAAATGGCTAAAAATAGCGAAAACCCCGAATTTAAGCTTCTGCCCAGCGTCTTCCGCATCTGCGGACAGGAGGTCGCATCTGCGACCCTCGCTTCTGCGGACGAAGCTCGCATCTGCGGCGCGCAAACCGCATATGCGGTCGCACTTCTACGTGCGTTGGGCCGCTCCTGCGCACTTCACTCCTGCGACTTCTCTGTCGCTTATGCGACCATCACACCTGCGCAAATTCAACCGCAGGTGCGATTACACCAGAACGAGTAGCAACCAGCAATAACAACATGAAGAAAAATGACCCGAAATCAATCTAAAACATGCCCAAGCCCCTCGGTACCCCGTCCAAACATACCAACAAGTCCCATAACATAATAGGGACCTACTCGAGATCCAAATCACATCAAACAACGTCAAACTCACAAATCATACCCTAATTCAAGCGTAATAAAACTAAAAAATTTCAACTTCTACTTTTAGCGCCGAAACCTATCAAATCAAGTCCAATTGACCTCAAATTTTGCACACAAATCATAAATGACATAATAGAGCTATTCCAATTTTCAGAATCGTATTCCGACCCCAATATGAAAAAGTCAACCCCCGGTCAAACTTCCTAAAGATTCAACTTTCTCCATTTCCAGCCCAATTCTACTACAGACCTCCAAATAAATTTTCGGACACACTTCTTAGTCCAAAATCATCATACAGAGCTACTGAAAACATCATAATTCAAATCCGAGGTCGTTTTCATATAAATCAATATCCGGTCAATTTTTCCAACTTAAGCTTTCCATTATGAGACTAAGTGTCTCAATTTATTCTGAAATCTCTCCTGTCCCGAACCAACTAACTCGGTAAGTCATAAAACAATTGTAAGGCTTAAATTGAGCAGTAAATGGGGGGAACAAGGCTATAATACACAAAACGACAGTCGGGTCGTTGCACATGCCTGGTCGTGACCTCGACCTCATCCATGCCTGGTCGTGACCTCGACCTCAGCCCAAACCTGCGAGCTAAATTCTGCAGGTGCGATTGCACCAGAAGGCTAAAATCTCCAACAACTGTTTAAGTCTAAATTTTGATCCGTTAACTATCTGAAACTCACCCGGGGCCCTCGGGGCCTCAACCATATACACCAACAAGTACTAAAATGACATACGAACTTAGTCGAAAATCTCAAATCACATTAAAAAATGCTAAAACCACGAATCATACCCCAATTCAAAATTAATGAAACTAAGATTTTTCAACTTCTACATTCGATGCCGAAACCTATCAAATAAATTCTGATTGACCTCAAATTTTGCACACAAGTCATAAATGACATAACGGAGCTACAAAAAATTTTCAGAACTGGATTCCCACCCCGATATCAAAAAGTCAACTCCTCGGTCAAACTTCCCAAAAATTCAACTTTCGCCATTTCAAGCCAAATTCTACTACGGACTTCCAAATAATTTTTCGGACACGCTCCTAAGTCCTAAATCACCATACGGAGCTATTGAAATCATTAAAACTCTATTCCGGTGTCGTTTACATATAAGGCGACATCCGATCACTATTTTAACTTAAACTTTAAACTTTGAAACTAAGTGTTCAAATTCATTCCAAAAACCTCATCGGACCCAAACTAATCACCCCGGTAAGTCACATAACAACTGTAAAGCATAAATTGAGCAGTAAATGGGAGAACGGGGTTATAACACTCAAAACAACCGGCCGGGTCATTACATTCTCCCCCGTCTTAAACAAACATTCGTCCCCGAACGGGTTTAGAATCATACCTGAAGTCTCAAATAGGTGTGGATATTTGCTCCGCATCTCCTGCTCTATCTCCCAAGTAGTTTCTTCGACTGGCTGGCCTCTCCATTGTACCTTCACTGATGCTATATTCTTTGACCTCAGTTTTCGAACCTGCCGGTCTAAAATAGCCACCGACTCCACATCTTAAGTCAAGTTACCGTCCAACTGCACTGTACTGAAATCCAATATATTAGACGGATTCCCGACATACTTTCGGAGCATGGATACATGGAATACTGGATGAAGACCTGATAAACTAGGTGGCAAAGCAAGTTCATAAGCCACATCTCCAATCTTCTTAAGTACCTCAAAAGGCCCAATATACTGAGGGCTTAACTTGCCCTTCTTCCCGAATCTCAACACACCCTCCATGGGTGAAATCTTGAGCAGAACCTTCTCCCCAACCATGTAAGCAACATCACGTACCTTGTTGTCGGCATAACTCTTCTGTCTAAACTGTGCTGTGCGAAGCCACTCCTCAATCAATTTAACCTTCTCTAAATCATCCTGAACCAAGTCAGTACCCAATAGCCTAGCCTCACCCGGATAAAACCAACCCACCGAAGACCGACACCGTCTCCCATATAAAGCCTTATACGGAGCTATCTGAATGATCGATTGGTAGCTGTTATTGTAAGCAAACTCTGCGAGTGGCAGAAATTGATCCCAAGAACCTCCAAAATCTATAACACAAGTGTGTAGCATATCTTTCAATATCTAAATAGTGCGCTCGGACTGTTCGCCCGTCTGAGGATGAAATGCGGTACTCAATTGAACCTGTGTACCTAATTCTCACTGCACTGCTCTCCAAAACTGTGATGCAAACTGTGTGCTTCGATCCGAAATGATAGACACTAGCACACCGTGTAGGCGAACAATCTCGCGGATATAAACCTCGGCCAACCACTACGAAGAATAAGTAGTACCAACTAGAATAAAATACGCGGACTTAGTCAACCGATCCAAAATTACCCAAACAGCATCAAACTTTCTCAAAGTCCGTGGGAGTCCAACTACGAAATCCATGGTACCTGGTCGTGACCTCGACCTCAGCCCAAACCTGCGAGCTACATTCTGCAGGTGCGATTGCACCAGCAGGCTAAAATCTCCAACAACTGTTTAAGTCCAAATTGTGATCCGTTAACTATCTGAAACTCACCCGGGGCCCTCGGGGCCTCAACCATATACACCAACAAGTACTAAAACGACATACGAACTTAGTCGAAAATCTCCAATCACATTAATCAACGCTAAAACCACGAATCATACCCCAATTCAAAATTAATGAAACTAAGATTTTTCAACTTCTACATTCGATGCCGAAACCTATCAAATAAATTCTGATTGACCTCAAATTTTGCACACAAGTCATAAATGACATAACGGAGCTACAAAAAATTTTCAGAACTGGATTCCCACCCCGATATCAAAAAGTCAACTCCTCGGTCAAACTTCCCAAAAATTCAACTTTCGCCATTTCAAGCCAAATTCTACTACGGACTTCCAAATAAGTTTTCGGACACGCTCCTAAGTCCTAAATCACCATACGGAGCTATTGAAATCATCAAAACTCTATTCCGGTGTCGTTTACATATAAGGCGACATCCGATCACTATTTTAACTTAAACTTTAAACTTTGAAACTAAGTGTTCAAATTCATTCCAAAAACCTCACCGGACCCAAACTAATCACCCCGGTAAGTCACATAACAACTGTAAAGCATAAATTGAGCAGTAAATGGGAGAACGGGGTTATAACACTCAAAACAACCGGCCGGGTCATTACATTCTCCCCCGTCTTAAACAAACATTCGTCCCCGAACGGGTTTAGAATCATACCTGAAGTCTCAAATAGGTGTGGATATTTGCTCCGCATCTCCTGCTCTATCTCCCAAGTAGTTTCTTCGACTGGCTGGCCTCTCCATTGTACCTTCACTGATGCTATATTCTTTGACCTCAGTTTTCGAACCTGCCGGTCTAAAATAGCCACCGACTCCACATCTTAAGTCAAGTTACCGTCCAACTGCACTGTACTGAAATCCAATATATTAGACGGATTCCCGACATACTTTCGGAGCATGGATACATGGAATACTGGATGAAGACCTGATAAACTAGGTGGCAAAGCAAGTTCATAAGCCACATCTCCAATCTTCTTAAGTACCTCAAAAGGCCCAATATACTGAGGGCTTAACTTGCCCTTCTTCCCGAATCTCAACACACCCTCCATGGGTGAAATCTTGAGCAGAACCTTCTCCCCAACCATGTAAGCAACATCACGTACCTTGTTGTCGGCATAACTCTTCTGTCTAAACTGTGCTGTGCGAAGCCACTCCTCAATCAATTTAACCTTCTCTAAATCATCCTGAACCAAGTCAGTACCCAATAGCCTAGCCTCACCCGGATAAAACCAACCCACCGGAGACCGACACCGTCTCCCATATAAAGCCTCATACGGAGCTATCTGAATGATCGATTGGTAGCTGTTATTGTAAGCAAACTCCGCGAGTGGCAGAAACTTATCCCAAGAACCTCCAAAATCTATAACACAAGCGTGTAGCATATCTTTCAATATCTAAATAGTGCGCTCGGACTGTCCGCCCGTCTGAGGATGAAATGCGGTACTCAATTGAACCTGTGTACCTAATTCTCACTGCACTGCTCTCTAAAACTGTGATGCAAACTGTGTGCTTTGATCCGAAATGATAGACACTAGCATACCATGTAGGCGAACAATCTCGAGGATATAAACCTCAGCCAACCGCTCCGAAGAATAAGTAGTACCAACTAGAATAAAATACGCGGACTTAGTCAACCGATCCAAAATTACCCAAACAACATCAAACTTTCTCAAAGTCCGTGGGAGTCCAACTACGAAATCCATGGTAATAAGCTCCCATTTCCACTCCGGAGTTTCAAGTTTCTGAAGCAATCCGCCCGGTCTCTGATGCTCGTAATTAACCCGTTGATAATTTAATCACCGAGCTACAAACCAACTATATCTTTCTTTATTTTTCTCCACCAATAGTGCTGCCTCAAGTCTTGGTACATCTTAGAGGCACCAGATGAATGGAATACCGGAAACTGTAGGCTTCCTCAAGAATTAATTCACGCAGCCCATTCACATTCGGCGCACAAATACGACCCTACATCTTCAATACCCCATCATTCCCAATAGTAACATCTCTGGCATCACCGTGTTGAATTGTGTCCTTAAGGACAAGCTAATGGGGATCATCATACTGTGGCTCTCTGATGCGATCATAGAAGGAAGGCCGAGAAACCACACAAGGTAGGACCCGACTAGGCTTCGAAACATCTAATCTCACAAACTGATTGGCCAAGGCTTGAACATCAACTGCCAAAGGCCTTTCACCAACATGAATGAATGCAAGGCTACCCATACTCACCGCCTTCCTACTCAAGGCATCGACCACCACATTGGCCTTCCTAGGATGATACAGAATAGTAATATCATAATCCTTCAGCAGCTCCAACCATATTCGCTGTCTCAAATTTAGATCCTTCTATTTAAATAAGTGTTGAAGACTCTGATGATCTGTAAATACCTCACAAGACACACCATAGAGATCATGCCTCCAAATCCTTAATGCATGGACAATGGCGGCCAATTTTAAATCATGAACAAGGTAGTTCTTTTCATGTGGATTCAACTGACATGAAGCATAAGCAATCACTCTACCCTCCTGCATTACGACACACCCAATACCAATTCGAGAAAAATCACAATATACTGTATAAGAACCTGAAGCTGAAGGTAAAACCAGAACTAGAGCTGTGGTTAAGACGGTCTTGAGCTTCTGAAAGCTCTCCTCACACTCATCCGACCACCTGAATAGAGCACATTTCTAGGTCAATTTAGTCAAAGATGATGCAATAGACAAAAACCCTTCAGCAAAGCGATGATAATAACCAGCCAAGCCAAGAAAACTCCGAATCTCAGTAGCTGAAGATGGCTGGGCCAACTCTGAACTGTCTCTATTTTCTTCGGATCTACCTTAATTCCTTCACTAGACATTATATGTCCCAAAAATGTTGTCATCCCCAATAGTGAATGGAGTACCGTGAACTGTGAGCTTTCTGGAGAATTAACTCATGCAACCCATCTACATTAGGCACACATAGCCTGCCCTGCATCTGTAATACGCCATCATGCAAAATAGTGACTTCCTTGGCATCACCATGCTGAACCGTGTCCTTAAGGACAAGCAAATGGGGGTCATCATACTGACTTTCTCTGATATGATCATAAAGAGAAGACTGAGAAACCACACAAGCCAAAACTCGATTCATCTCTGAAACATCCAATCTAATAAACTGGTTAGCCAAGGCCTGAACATCCAAGGCTAAAGGCCTCTCTACTACCGGTAAGTATGCTAAGCTACCCAAACCCTCTGCCTTATGACTTAAGGTATCGGCCACCACATTGGCCTTTCTGGGATGATTGAGAATGGTGATGTCATAATCCTTAAGCAACTCCAACCATCTTCGCTACCACAAATTAAGATCCTTCTATTTTAACAGATACGGTAGACTCCGGTGATTGGTATAAACCTCACGATGGACACCGTACAAATAATACCGCCAAATCTTCAAGGCGTGAACAATAGCTGCTAACTTAAGGTTGTGGGCCGGATAATTCTTCTCATGTACCTTTAACTGTCTGGACGCATAGGCAATCACCATATCGTCTTGCGTCAACACTGCACCGAGGCCAATACGTGATAGATCAGAATACTCAGTATAAGACTTTGAACCTGTAGGTAACACCAATACTGGGGCTGCAGTCAAAGATGTATTGAGCTTCTGAAAGCTCTCTTCACACTCATCCGACCACTTGAACGGATCTTTTCTGTGTCAATTTAGTTAAAGGTGATGCAATAAACGAGAAACCCTCCACAAAGCGACGATAATAACAGGCCAAGCCGAGAAAACTCCGAATCTCAGTAGCTGAACTTGGCCTGGGCCAACTCTGAACTGCCTCTATTTTCTTCGGATCCACCTTAATTCCTTCACTAGACACTATGTGTCCCAAGAATGCCACCGAACTAAGCCAGAACTCACACTTAGAGAATTTGGCATAAAGTCTCTCCTCTCTCAGCCTCTATAATACAATACCCAAGTGTTATGCATGCTCTTCCTGGATACGTGAGTACACCAGGATATCATCAATAAATACTACGACAAATAAATCAAGATATGGCTGGAATACACTTATCATCAAGTGCATAAATGCTGTCGGGGTATTGCTTCACCCAAAAGACATTACAAGAAATTCATAGTGGCCATAAAGAGCCCTAAATGCCGTTTTTAGAATATCCGAATCCTGAATTTTCAATTAGTGATATCTAGACATCAAATAACTTTTGGAGAACACCCTCGCTCCCTGAAGCTAGTCAAATAAGTCATCAATACATGGCAAAGGATATTTATTCTTGATTGTAACTTTGTTCAACTGCCTGTAATCGATGCACATCCGCATAGTACCATCTTTCTTTTTCACAAACAGAACTGGTGCACCCCAAGGTGACACACTAGGCCTAATAAACCCCTTTTCAAGGAGTTCTTAAAGTTGTTCTTTCAATTCTTTCAACTTAGCTGGTGCCATATGATACAGAGGAATAGAAATGGGCTGAGTGTCCGGCACCAAGTCAATACCAAAATCAATATCCCTGTCGGGTGGCATCCCCGGCAGGCTGCAAGAAATACATCCGAAAAGTCTCGCACTACCAGTACTGAATCAATAGGAGGAGTACCTACATCAACATCTCTCAAAAGCCAAATATGACAAACATCCCTTTCCAACCATACGTTGGGACTTTAAATAAGAAATTACCCTGCTAGGAACATAATCTAGAGAACTTCTCCATTCAACCTTTGGCAATCCCGGCATCGTCAATTTCACGATTTTTGTGTGACAGTCCAGAATAGCATGACACGTAGACAACAAATCCATACCTAGAATTACATCAACATTAACCATATTGAGCAATAAAAGATCAACTCTGGTATTCAGTTCCCCAATAGTTACCACACACGACCGATACACACGGTCCACAATGATAGTATCCCCCACCGGCGTAGATACATGAACATGTGAAATTAAGGACTCACAGGGCATATCCAAATAATGAGCAAAGTATGATGATACATACAAATAAGTAGAACCAGGGTCAAATAATATAGAAGCCTCCTTGTGGCACACTGAAACAATACCTGTGATCACTGCATCTAAAGCAACAACAGTTGGCCTGGCAGGAAAAGCATAGAATCGGGTGATAAGTGGGAATTTTGACTACTTATTAGCGCCTTTTAGCTTTCGTTCTAGTCCAAAAGTGCCTAATTATATTCCCGAAAACTGATGAAATATGCTTACTTGCAGGAGTTTTGTAAAATGATCCACTATGATGAAATCAAACTCAAGGAGGAGTGATCTAAACATGGACAAAAATCAGGCACAAAAGCTCAAGTGCGGACCGCAGATTTCTATATACGGTCGTAGAATGTGAAGGAAAATCAACAGAGCCCCAGTGAAAAGTGCAGACCGCACAATTATTGTGCGGCCGCAGAATCTACGTACGAGCCAAAGTTCAGAGAGTTTCATTTCAAGCTCAAGAAGAAATGAGGACCGCGATCGCACTCAGAAAATGTGCGGTCCGCAGAAGAGCCCAGTGCGGCCTCACCCAGAATTGTGCGGACCGCAGAACATGAGAGATGCGGCCGCAATCCAGAATTGTGAGGCTATATAGTCAACTCCTGTCAAGATCTAAAGAGAAGTGCGGACCGTACATATAATTGTGCGGCCGCAGAACCTCCGAAAGGGCAGTTTTGTCCGAAAATTCCAGCTTTGTATAAATAGATTAGTTTTATGAAATTAGGTCAAGTTGTGGATATTGAAAGTACTGTAACCATTTTTTTGTTTACCCCTTTAGTCAACTTTAGCTTGCTTTGGTGATTTAACATTGGAGTTTTATCTTTTAATCTTGCAATATGAGTTTTATCATCTTTTTTTCTCTATTTTCCTCTATACCCATTATGAGTAGCTAGATTTTCAGTTAGGATTGTGACCCAACCCTAGTGTGTGAACCTAATGAGTGTTTGATTTATGGATTGTTTATGGTTGTGTGTTTATTATTTAGCCTTGTTCTTACCTTTAATTGTAGAATTAATGGTTGCAAACATTAATTTAAACCTATTTGACTTGGTCTCTACTTGAGAAAGAGAGACTTAGTCTAGGAATACTTGGCTAACAAGAATTTGAGATAAAATCAAGAGATTGATAGTCCCAATTAAATGGTTGAACCTAGATATAGTAAAACCCGACTCGAGCATTTTATCAACTGTTTTGTTCAATACCTATTTGGACTTGAGAAAGCCAAATTAGACAAAATCACTTTCTTACCGAGAGGTATTGAGTGGGTATTTGAGTGTTGATTGCTATAATACACCCCGGCCAACAAAACAAGATTTAAAGTTTACAACCTGTTAGGCAAACACCTAGGTGAAGGTTATACTCCTAATACTTTTTATATATTTGAAAATCATCCAAAAACAATATTCTCTAGTTTTATATCTTTAGAATTGTAATCCTTAACGTAATTTTAGAAGTAAAAACAAAACCATGTTTGTGGAAGTGCAACCAAGATACTTAACGTGATTTATCCAAATATATATCACTAATCCCATCTCTGCTCCCTGTGGATTCGATCGCTACTCCTTTTTGAGTATTATTATTGCAATCGAACGTTTCACAACCCCGAATAGAGGTGTGACTTGGACGATATCAATTTTGGCATCGTTATCGGGGAGCATAAAAACAGATTTAGCTATATATTTGGTTTTGTGTGTGAATTGTCTTCTTTTCCTTCCGTGTTACTAATCTTTTTGGTGAAATAATTGTTGGTGAAACAATGGCTCTCAACAACAATGATCTTCTCAGAAACATGCCTTTGGGGGATGTGAACATGGAAGATGACCAAGTTGAAGAGGTTCCTCCTAAACCTCAAGCAAATAGACGAGGCTGGCCGCCTCAAGATAATATTCCCATTCCACCCCTACCTCCACCAAGAGCGGCTCCATACCGGGTGCTGCCGAATGAAGGGTATGCAAATGCTATAGTCCCGCCCCGCATTAGGGCGAACAACTTTCAAATCACAAATGTTATGCTCACATTGCTAGAGCAACGAGGATTCTTCACCGGGGCTCCTAATCAAAATGCGTACAAATACTTGAAAGGATTTGTGGACACTTGCTGGGGGAGTAAACAGACAAACGTCTCCAAGGATGCTTTAAGGTTGAGGCTATTTCCTTTCTCTCTACGAGGGAAAGCATTGGATTGGTTAAAAAGGTTGCCAAACCATTCCATCCATACATGGGATGAATTGGCGGAGAAATTTATGTCCAAGTTTTTTTCTCCTGGGCATATGGCTACTCTTATAGATAAGATTCTAGCATTCAAACAAGAACCCAATTAGCCGTTGTATGAAATATGGGAGAGGTACCGAACTATGGTGAAAGAGTGCCCAAACAATGATACGACGGAGGCTATGATTCAACAAACTTTCTATATGGGGATCAATACTACCAATCAATGCGTGGTCGACCAACTTGCCGGTGGAAATTTCATGACAACGCCATATGCGTAAGCTTGTGAGATCTTAGATGAAATGGAGGATACTTCATCGGCATGGCAAAGTAGAGCAAATGTTCCTCAAGGTGATCCAAACGTGATTTACCTACATAAAGAATTGCATGATCATGGGCAAGCAATTACCGAATTGACCACCACAATGAATCAATTAGCCAAGGCTCAACTTCAATAAGTGCAAGGTCCTAAGGAAGTCAATGCGATGAAGGGAGTTAATATGATGGTAAACAAGAGAAGGCAAAAGGGTCCTCAAGTGCAAAACCGTGCAGAACAGTATGTGCAAAAAGATAGTGGATTTGATCAAGATGAATCTTACAATGAACAAGAGGAGGAAGTAAAATATGTGAAAAACTTTCAAGGGCAAAGAAATAACTCTCAAGGCCCGAATAAACAACAATGGCAACCTTATGGTAATCAAGGGAATTGAAATTCTAGCAACCAAGGTAATTGGAATGGTGGTAATAACCAAGGGAGTTGGAACAATCAAGGAAATTGGAATGGTCAAAATAACCAAGGCAATTGGAGTGGCAAAAGTCAAAGATATTGGGGAGGCAACAACCAAGGGGGATGGAACAATAACCAAGAAAATCGGGGGTCGGGCTCTCAAAGACCCCCGATGTATCAACAATCGAGCAACTGCCTCCTTATCCCTCCAATGGTCCAAGCTCTTCTAACAGTGAGATAGGACGAATTGAGAACATGTTCAAATAAATGATGGAGAAGAATGCCGACTCCGATGACCAACTAGCCTCTCACAACACTTCATTTCTTAATTTGGAAGTTCAATTGAGGCAAATATCGCAAGCTTTAAATACTCGTCCTAAGGGGGCACTACCAAGTGACACGGTGGTGAACACAAAGGGTGGGAACAACACGGGACATGCCATGGTTGTTACTATAAGGAGTGGAAAAGGTGGAAATGCACCCACCTCAAGTCAAAGGAAAATTGTGGATGATGAGCAAGTAGTACAAGAAGATGAGATCCCGCACAATGTGGTGCAAGCAAATGATGAAGTAAGAATTGATATTGATAAAAATGTGGAGGAGACTCAAGAGGAAGTGAACCCGTCTAGGGAGCACATTGTTGACATACTAGAACTGGTAGTGCCAAAGGCTAAGGCACGAATACCAAGGCCTCCTCCTTCATATCCTCAAAGGCTTGCCAAGCAAAATGGCGAGAATCAATTCAAAAAGTTCATTGACATGATGAAGAGTCTATATATTAATGTTCCATTGGTTGAGGATTTCAAGAAAATGCCGGTTATGCAAAGTTCATGAAGGACTTGGTGATAGAGAAACGGTCGATGAATTGTGAAACTATAAAGATGACTCATCAAGTGAGTGCAATTGTGCACTCAATGGCTCCTAAATTGAAAGATCTCGGCACTTTCACAATCCCTTGTATCATTGGGAAAAGTATTAATTTGATACCCTATTCGATTTTTAAGACTTTGCGAATTGTGCAACCAAGACCCACATCTATGAGATTACATATGGCGGATCGTACCATGAAGAGACCGTTGGGTATAATTGATGATGTATTGGTTCGTGTTGATAAATTTATTCTCCCGGTGAATTTTGTGATTCTTGATTGTGGAGTGGACTATGAGGTGCTGATTATTCTGGGTAGACCATTTCTTGCTACGGGGAAGGCTCTTGTTGATGTGGAAGCCAGTGAACTCACTTTTCGGGTGGGTGATCAAAAGGTGGTTTTCCATGTGTGCAAATCTATGAGGCAACCGAATAGCAATGAAGTGTGTTTGTTTGTGGACTTGATGATCGATGTGATTATTGATGATACTAGTGCCACAATGAATGTTGATGATACTTTGGAGGCCGTTTTGCTTAACCTTGATGATGACGAGACGGATGGCTATGTGGAATACGTGAAATCATTGCAAGGAATGGGGTCGTACACTTATGACCCCGCAAATTGTCCTTGGATCTTGAAAATCGGAAGACTCCTCCAACAAATCCCTCAATCGAGGAGCCTCCCACTTTGGAGTTAAAGCCATTTCCTCCGCATCTCAAGTATGAATTCCTTGGCCCTTATTCTACTTTACTGGTTATTCTTTCCTCTTGTTTGAATAACGTGCAGGTAGACTCCACATTGGTGGTGCAACAAAAGAGGAAGAAAGCTATTGGATGGACATTGGCAGATATTCGGGGAATAAGACCCGCATTTTGCATGCACAAGATTAATTTGGAGGAAGATTCCAAACCCTTCATTGAACATCAAAGAAGGCCAAATGAAGCAATACAAGAGGTGGTCAAAAAGAAGATCATCAAGTGGTTAGATGCAAGGGTTGTTTACCCTATGTTCGATAGTTCGTGGACCTCTCTGGTGCAATGTGTCCCAAAGAAAAGGGGCATGACAGTGGTTACCAATGACAAGAACGAGTTGATTCCTACAAGAACGGTGACCGGGTGGAGAGTGTGTATGGACTATCGCAAGCTCAACAAAGTCACAAAGAAGGATAATTTCCCACTTACCTTCCTAAATCAAATGCTTGATAGGTTGGTCAGCCGTGCTTTCTATTGTTTCCTTGATGGGTATTCCGGCTACAATCAAATTTTTATTGTTCCGGAGGATCAAGAGAAGACTACTTTCACATGTCATTATGGAACTTTTGCATTCTCACGGATACCATTTGGGTTATGCAATGCATCGATGACTTTTCAAAGGTGTATGATGGCTATATTCACAGACATGGTAGAGGATTTCCTTGAAGTCTTCATGGATGACTTTTCGGTGGTCGGGAATTCTTTTGATGATTGCTTGAAAAATTTGGATAAGGTCTTGGCAAGATGTGAAGAGACGAACTTGGTGTTTAATTGGGAGAAATGTAATTTCATGGTTGAGGAAGGCATTTTCCTTGGCCACAAAATTTAGACAGAATTGCATTGAGGTCGACAAGGCGAAAATAGAGGCGATTTCTAAACTTTCACCTCCAGCATCCGTGAAGGGAGTGAGGAGTTTCTTGGGTCATGCGGGGTTCTACCAGCGTTTCATCAAGGATTTTTCCAAAGTGGTGAACCCATTGTGTAAGCTTTTGGAGAAAGATGCCAAATTCCATTTCAATGAGGATTGCATAAAGGCATTTGAATTGCTCAAGTTCAAATTGACAACTACTCTTATTATCACCGCCCCGAATTGGAGCTTGCATTTTGAGCTCATGTGTGACGCTAGTGATGTGGCGGTCGGAGCAGTTTTGGGGCAACGTATCAATAAGATCTTTCATCTGGTATACTATGCTAGTAAGACCATGAATGATGCCCAAGTCAATTACACTGTGACCGAAAAAGAGCTCCTTGCTATTGTTTTTTGCTTTGGAGAAGTTCTGCCCGTACTTGATGGGTAAAAAGGTAATTGTCCACACGGATCATACGGCACTTCGGTACCTTATGAGAAAGAAAGATTCAAAGGCTCGGGTAATGAGATGGGTAATTTTATTGCAAGAGTTCGATCTTGACTTCCAAGACCGCAAAGGCAGTGAAAACCAAGTGGCAGACCACTTGTCTCGCTTGGAGGAGGAGGGGAGGCCATATGACGGCCTTAAAATCAATGACTCCTTCTCCGACGAGAAAATTCTAGCCATTTCAATGACTGAGATTCCATAGTTTGCTGATTTAGCAAATTTGCTTGTAAGTGGTATTGTACCGGATGAGTTCTCTTCAAACCAAAAAAAGAAACTCAAACGGGATTGCCTAGACTATTGTTGGGATGAACTGTACCTCTTTCGGATTTGTACTGATGGTGTGATTAGAAGATGTGTGCCGGAGGAGAAATAAGTTAAAATTCTTGGGGCTTGTAATTCTTCACCCTATGGTGGCCACCATAGGGGAGCAATAATGGTGGCCGAAGTGTTGAGTTGTGGATTCTATTAGCTTACTCTCTACAAGGACGTAAGTGATCTAGTGAAGCGTTGTGATGAGTGTCAAAGTTCTGGTGGGATTTCAAAGAAAAATGAGATGCCCTTCACCACCATCTTGGAAATTGATATTTTTGATGTACGGGGTATCGATTTCATGGGATCGTTTGTAATCTCTTGTTGGAACACCTACATTTTGGTAGTTGTGGATTATGTGTCAAAATGGGTTGAGGCTGTTGATCTACCCAACAACAAAGCTATAAGTGTGGTGGCATTTTTGAAAAAGAACATACTTCACAAGGTTTGGTACTCCGCAGGCCATTATAAGCGATGGGAGGTCACATTTTTGCAACAAAGCTTTTAATACCTTGCTTAGCAAGTATGGTGTCACTCACAAAGTCACGACCCCCTATCACCCTCAAGCAAGCGGACAAGTGGAAGTCTCCAACTGGGAGATCAAGAGTATTTTGTCAAAAACAGTGAATGCCAACCAGACGGATTGGTCAAAGAAACTGGATGATGCTTTATGGGCTTATAGGACAGCTTACAAATCACCAATTGGGATGTCTCCATACCGGTTAGTGTTTGGGAAAGATTGTCACCGTCCGGTGAAACTTGAGCACAAGGCCATGTAGGATTTCAAGAAGCTAAATCTTGAGTGGGATGTCACCTCCAACTTAAGGGTGACACAATTGAATGAGCTAGATGAATTTAGGTACCATGCATATACAAGTTCATACTTATATAAGGAGAAGATGAAGTACCTCCATGACAAGTACATTCAGAAGAAGGAGTTTAAATAAGGTGATCTTGTGTTACTGTTCAATTCTCGGTTACGTATGTTTCCATGAAAGTTGAAGTCTAAATAGAGTGGACTGTTTGAAGTTGTGAGTGTGACACCCTTTGGTGCATTGTACTTGAAGAATAAAAATGATGAAGTGTTTAGAGTCAATGGTCACCGAGTGAAGCACTATCTGGGAAAGGTTGGTGATGGCCATGTAGTGGCAGTGATTCAGTTCAAGTGATTGCTGGTAATTTGCGTCGTGCCGCGAAGTTAAAGTAGACGCTTCTTGGGAGGCAACCCATGTTTCTTTTTCTTTTCCTTTTTCTTCTTCTTTAGATAGGTCTTGTTTTGTGCTAGCTAGTTTTGAAGTGTGTTGCAGGAATGAGTGTGCTTTGCAGGAACTGTGCTTAGGAAAAGTGGCTAAGTGTGAAAACAATTACGGACCACACAATTTTGAAGGCCACAACAGAGAGGTATCTGCGGCCGCACAACTGGAGATCAGAAATTGCAAAAACTCTCTGAAGTTGTACATGTAAAGGAAATGGCCAAAGTGCGGCCGCACAAGGAAATGTGCAGTCCACACAAAAATCTGCGGCCGCATTCAAAAATGTGCAAACCGTAGATCATCAAAAGGGTAATGTGTAACAGGTAAAGGATTGCGGACCGCACACAAAATTGTGCGGCCGCACTTAGCTCTTGAGTCCTTGCCCTAACCGGTCAAGTATAAATAGTAGCCTTCTTACTACTGTTGACACTTTACGAACTCTGAACAATTAACACTAAGGCAAACACAGTTCACTCAGTTGATTCACGCATCTAACACTCATTTCTTCATCTTTAATTCTTCCTTAGCATCACTACATCACTGGCATGTTCAATTTATCTTTAAAATTTTCAATTTTCTTAATTTTGTTCATAATTAGTTTAGTTATTTTTAGGCCTAATGTCAAATTCATCATCATGTGAGCTTAAATTTGTGTGGGTAACTTCCTATTTGCTATTTGGGGGATGGGTAAACTGTGTATCATGTCTAAATTGCTACTACCATGTCTAAATTGTACGTGAATTAGATACCCTAAGAATTTGACGATAAATATTCTCGCAGATCAGTAGGCTAGGGCATTTGGTGTAGAATGATTATACGGACCGCACTTGAAATTATGCGGTCTGCAGAAATTCAACTACGGCCACAGAAAAGTGTGTGCGGCCGCATATCAAGCAATTCTCTATCGTCATAGAGTTGTCATTATTGAATTTTCAATGTGCAACCATACCCAAAATTGTGCAGACCGCACTTCAATTGTGCGGTCACACTTAAAATTGTGCGGACTGCAAAACCATCAGTGCGGCTGCACTTTAACAATTGTGCAGTCTGCACAAGTCCATCTGCGGCCGCACCCAAATATGTGCGGATCGCACTTCCCCCAACCTGTATACTATTTGTCTACAACTGTCTGATACTTTGGATTTGAACTATAACTAATTCCTGTTGCTATGTATTACAGATAATGGTTAGATCACAGGGACGAGGTGATACATCCAAGGGAAGGGGTGAACCTTTCCGAGGCCGAGGCAGGGGTACCCTACCACTCTCCGTGCAAAAAGTGATCAGTAAGAAGACAATAATAGGCCGAGGTAGACAACCATAGCCCTTAGAATCAAGTTCATATGCCCCGTCTAGGAAATCATCGGAGGGCGACTCAGTGCAAAGGCAGCCCGTTGTGAAATCACAGCCAGAACTTCCCCAGGACAGATACAAACTGAGAGATGAGCCTACCTCTTCTAAGGGTACTTCTGAGGTGTCAGAAGGGAACATTCAGGCTTCAGAGCCCTCATCTACTCATGCCCCTGCCGCACCAGTTACAATTGATGATGATGATGATATTTCG
>AWOL01S0006577.1:69555-93577 GCA_000715115.1 Nicotiana otophora | reverse complement strand
GGGGGGGGGGGGTGATACCAGAGTTGCAGTCCTGAAGAGGTCAAAGAAGAAGGAAGTTTGGAAAGATAGGTTTGTGAGCCTGACTGCATTCAACAGATTCCGAGAGTGGTGGCCGCAGAGATCACTCACTCTTGAGCGGCAGTTTGTATTGAGAGATATGGATAGATACAACCCAAATGTGTTAAGCCAATTTCGGGAAAGAAAATGGTGGAAACGGTTCACGGAAAGCGTATTGGATGCCAAGGAGAACTTAGTACGGGAGTTCTATGCCAATGTGGAGCACATCAAGAAGGGGACTAAGGTGACTAAGGTGAGGAACTTGAAAGTACAATTTGATCAGAGCACCCTGAACACTTATTTGGGGCTCGAGGATATGGAGCAGGTACTGTATTTAGAGAATTTCGCAATGGTTGATGCAGCTCGCCCTTGGCTAGCTGAGATACTAGCAGCTCCAGGATCACCATCACCATGGATCATAGTAGGGGTTCCTATTCAGCGAAACACCCTCAGCTTTGAAGCAAAAGGGTAGCAAACATTTGTGTGCAGTCGCATAGACCCAAACCGGAATGAAAATAATCTCCTAATCCCTCAGGCAGTCATAATTGCTTACATCATGGATGGGTGCCCAATCAATGTGGGTGACATCATGTCATCCAACATGTCTCTGGTTGTCAAGCAGGGCGAAAGCTGCTATCCATATCCCAGCACTATCACAGAGTATCTCACAGATGCGGGGGTGGAGCCCAAGAGATTTGATACGAAGGTTAGGGATAAGCAGCCCTTTTCATGGTACTCTCTGAGGACCCAAGGAACCCATAGAACAAGGGTAAATCGACTACTACCGTAGGCCAGTCTGATGAGCCAGTTGCAGATTCAGCTACCATGCCTTTTACAGTAGCCAAGCCTTCCACAACAGTCGGGCCTTCCACTGATACAGCTGCCACACCTCCATCTCCATCTTTAGGGCCATCAGTATCAGTGCCTTCCTCCTCTACGTATCCACTCTCTACGCTGCGAGTCTCTCAGACACTGGCGAATCTTAATAACTGGATGCAGACAGCTACTGCAGAGCTGTCTGACCTATCCAGTGTTGTTACAACTCAGACTTCTGCCTCAGTACCCCAGATTCCTCCGTCAGTGGAGGAAACTCTGAAGAAAATATTGGAGAATGAGAAGACTATCATGGGCACCTTGGTGGCACATGGGGGAGAAAAGTGAGGAGCTTGGGAAGTAGGTGAAGAAGATGAGGAAATCTCAGGCTTTGAGAAAATCAGTTGACAAATTAAGACGAGAGGTGACCAAGATAGCAGCCGCTGGAGATCTTACATTTGACTTACAGATGGAGACAAATCCATCAGTACCAGCAGACCCAAAAGCATCAGTAGCACCAGCTGGCCAGTCTGGGAAGCCAGACCGTGCTACCCACACTGCTGAGGTGGTGCTACAGATGTTCACCAACCCAGCTACTACCCGATCAGAGGATGATGAGATCTAGTTGGATGAGCCTGAGGGAGGTGATGCTGCTATGGAGACTAAGACCACATAGGGAGTCATCTCTACTCTTTCCCTTCCTTGTTTTTTATTTTGTTAAGCATTGAGGACAATGCTTATTTTAATTCAGGGGGTGGAGTCTATTTAGATTTGACATTTGACATTGGCCTGTAATAATTGATAACATTCTCTTTTTATTTTTACTTTCATTATGTACATATTCTTCTCTCTATTAATGTATATATTCTCTTTCCCTTTCTGAATTTGTATATTCATTTATGCTTTCAGCAGTTTACTTCATAGCTTCTTTATTTGATTTTTTCAGTAGTCAATGTTTAGTCTAATAGCTCTTTATCTACTTTAATAGCTTATTTTTAATTTAGTAGTTTCTTTTTATGTTTAAGTGATCAATAAGCCTTTGGTTTTCTTAATGCCACGAGTCTTTCCAAAGGTGATTTTTTGTGTGAACCAGGTGACTCTTCCCAATGATGGATGGCGTGACAACCTTCTTAAGGGATTGAGCCCGTTTTTTATGTTTAGGTAAGAACAGTAGTAATAATGAATAAAAGGACCTAATTGAGTCGAACTAGAAGAGTCAAGAATGCTTCACTTAGTACCAACACACTTAACTACATGCTTATGATTAAAACAAGTTCTTGGAAAGAAATAGCTCTAGTTAGTGACCTTTTGACTCTAGTGTTGACTTAAGAAATCATCGAGTGGTTTAGTTGAATTATTAGTGGTTTTAAATCACGAATATGGTTGTTGTGGGTCCCCGACTCTATCCTCTTGAACAATCCAGTCGTGTGAGAGGTGAGATGTTTTGTTGCAAGTCCAAGTACCCGTGCGAATGGTCTAGAACTTGCCCCGAATGTGTTTCGAGGAAAAATTCTAAGTTTTGCTTTGCTTGAGAAGTGATTGTAGGATTTCCTTAACCCGTTTTGAAATTTTCCATGACCCACCAATGTTGTTATCCCTAATCAACCCTTTTGAGCCTAAAACCTTTCTCATTTGATAACCATGTACAAGCCTTTACCCGTTTTGTAGTGATCCTCTCTTGGCACCCGAGCTTTACTTAACACTCTTGAGAAACAATTGGCTAAAACATAAATTTGGGGGAGAGACGAGAAATTTGAAAGTGGTATCACGGTACAAAAAGAGAAAAGAAATAAAGAAAAGGAAAGGCAAAATGCGAAAATAAAGTGAATAAGTTGGAGAGTTAAAGGGATTCAAAGAAAAGCAAAAATGCAAAGCATGAAGAAAACAAAGAAGGAGAAAATGAATATCATGACCAAGAAAGAGTGATGTTAAGTCTCTCTAGTTCCCCTAAGGAAAAAGAAAATGACTCAAAGAGTCGGCAAAGCATGAGCCAAAAAGAAAAAATAGAGTGCTTAAGGAAAGAGGAACTCGTTCTACTCCAACATGTCCTACCTTAGTCCAAAAGCCTTAATTACATTCCGAAAAATCCCTACGTGATTTCAAGCCGAGTAAACTTACATTAGTGGTGATTTATATGAGGGGCAAGCATATGGTACTTAGAGTCGTACTTGTGACATTCGTTTTAGAGAGATGAGCGAACTTTTCACGAATCTTTGAAGTGAGTGCTACTTTCTTAAGTGAGATATGCTAACAGAGAGTAGAGGAGGAGGAGTTTTGGATCCACAATGACCTACATGAAATAGCGAACTTCCTTGATGAGTAAAGTCAACTCTTGATGCTCTAGTGTCACATTAGAACTATTTGTGCTTAAAACTTCAAATCATTGCCTTGTTGATAATTCATAAGTGTTCTGGGTAATTGTTGGTCCCGATTGATGTATGTTTGATTTACCTTAGATTAGATGGAATAGCTCTTATCTTGTGAAGGTGGGAATTAACTTGTTTGCTTGAGGACAAAAACAACTTAGGTTTGGGGGAGTTGAAAAGTGGGAATTTTGACTACTTATTAGCGCCTTTTAGCTTTCGTTCTAGTCCAAAAGTGTTTAATTGTATTCTCAAAAACTGATGAAATATGCTTACCTGCAGGAGTATTGGGAAATGAGTAACTACGATGAAATCCAACTCAAGGATGAGTGATATGAACAAGGACAAAAATCAGGCACATAAGCTAAAGTTGCCTATTTGTGACCCAACCCTAGTGTGTGAACCTAATGGATGTTTGATTTATGGCTTGTGTATGGTTGTGTGTTTATTATTTAGCCTTGTTCTTGCCTTTAATTGTAGAATTATTGGTTGAAAATATTAGTTTATGCCTATTTGACTTGGTCTCTACTTGAGTGTTGATTGCTATAATACACCCCGACCAACAAAACAAGCTTTAAAGTTTACAACCCGTTAGGCAAATACCTAGGTGAAGGTCATACCCCTAGTACTTTTTATATATTTGAAAACCATCTAAAAATAATATTTTTATATCTTTAGAATTGTAATCCTTAACGTAATTGTAGAAGTAAAAACAAAACCATATTTGTGGAAGTGCAACCAAGATACTTCACGTGCTTTATCCAAATATATACCACTAATCCCATCTCTGCTCCTTGTGGATTCGATCTCGACTCCTTGTTGGGTATTATTATTGCAATCGATCGTTTCACAACCCCGAATAGAGGTGTGACTTGGACGAGATCATCGGGCCTGACCGCCACCTGACAGTCCTCACCCTCTTGGGTGACCCCTAGCTGACTGACTCCCACCCCGAACTGGCTAGGCGGGTGGCGAAGTAACTAGTCCTGAAGTCGTAGTCTGACTCATCTGCCTCCATATATGCCCAAACTCCCCGCACTCAAAGAAGCTCCCCGTTATTGGTGGTGATACGGACTGAATCGGGCCCCGAGAACTAGAATAACTGCTAGAAGCACCCGGTGCAAATGAACCCTGAACTGAAGGGGCACAGGACGAACTCTGGGTTGGAAGGGCACCGGGAGATGGCTGACCCTGATGAGAACTATATGAGCCATGGTTGGATGATGTACCACGGTGAACTGGACGACCCGTCTGAGTGTGTCTGTAAGAACGACCCCTACCGAGGTAAAACTGACCCTCTGAAGGAACACCGCTGAAATCACCTGGACCACGGGGCCTCTTGGCCTCCCTCTCTCCATGTTCCTGGCTAAGGACCATATCTATTTGTCGAGCAATGTCAACTACCTCATCAAAAGTAGCACCAAATACCCTCTCCCTAGTCATAAGTAACCGTAACTGATATGTGAGGCCATCAATGAACCTCCTAATCCTCTCCCTATCAGTGGGAACCAACCAAACTGCGTGACGATCCAACTCAAAAAATCTTATCTCGTATTGTGTCACAGACATGCCATCCTGACATAACTGCTCAAACTGTCTGTGCAACTCCTTTCTACGAGACTGTGGCATAAACTTCTCCAAACGGTGATTCATTTTTCGTGAACGCATTTCTCGATGAAGAAATGACTCCTTTCAAGAGTCATTTCTTCCCCAAAGTATTGGTAAGTGATTTTAAACCATTTTCTTTCAATTACCCATTACAGTTCTTGAACTTTCAACCTAAAATCTAGAGTTTTTATGGTATAATTAGGGGTTAGGGTAGAAACTAGGAATTTCGGGAATTTGGGGATTTAGACCTCAATTGAGGTCGGATTCCAAAACCAATTATATATTCGGGCTCGGGGATGAATGGGTAAATGGATTTTGGTCTGAACCTCGAGTTTTGACCAAGCGGGCCTGGGGTCGATTCTTTGACTTTTTGGAGGAAAATTTGTAAAATCTATAATTATTTATTAAAGTTGATTCCTTTAGCAATATTTGATATTATTGAGTCAGTTTTTGAATAGATACGAGTGGTTTGGAGGTGAATTCCAAAGAAAAAGTTGTGATTTAGAATTAAGTGGCCTTCGGAGCGAGGTAAGTGTCATGTCTAACTTTGGCTTGAGGGAATAAGTATTATGTGTTTATTTACTACGCGTTTGGTTGTTAAATACGATGTATAGGTGAGGTGACGGGCATCTATGCGTCGTTGTCAAGTCATAGCCTGCGAGTAAAATTTTATTCTTATCTATTTTGTAGCCTTAAATTCTACTATCCATGCTTAGCGGGTTATTTGAAATGTTGGGTGACTTATTTCTGGTTTCACTGAGATTTGGTAAATTTCGAATATTGATTCAAGGTTATGCTATTGATTATGGGTAGAATACTTGTTTCTTTGTGATACTCCTATCTATCCGTTGTTATTGATTCTGTGATTTGTGAGGAGGAGTGTAAAGCACGAAGGGTGATGCCGTGCATTCATTATTTATATTGTGAGGAAGAGAGTAAAGCACGAAGGGTGATGTCGTGTATATTATAAGAGGTTTAATACACGAAGGGTGATGTCATGTATATTATGAGAGGTTTAATGCATGAAGGGTGATGTCGTGTCGTTCTATTTATTTATTTGGTGAGGTCGGGAGTAAAAGCATGAAGCGTGATGCCGTGCAGTTTTCCCTTGCGATTTTATTTTCTCAATTCGTTTAAGGATTTTCAGTTTAATTCTGTCTTTTCGTTATTCTCACTCTTTATATTGTATCCCTCCACTGTATGTCCCCTTCCCATTATTGCTGTGTTATTTTTTTATTTACTGTTGTTGCCACTAGCATGATTATACTGTTCAGGTTATATGTGGTTGTCTTTTTCTAGCCTCGTCACTACTTCGCCGAGGTTAGGCTTGACACTTACCAGTACATGGGGTCGGTTGTATTGATATTGCACTCTGCACTTTCTGTGCAGATTTTGATACAGGCTTGAGTTGATCAAGATTTTGCTATTGGTCCGCTGTCCGGAGACTCAAGGTAGATCTGTCGGCGTTCACAGACCTTGAAGTCCCCGTCTATCTTTTTTGTTCTACTGTTTCTTTCATTCAGATAGTTGTATTTTTTTCAGACTATTACTTGTAATAAATTCTAGAATACTCGTGAATTGTGACTCCAGATCCGGGTGGTAGTAATTAATACAGCTTTATAATATTCCGCACTTATTATATTTCGCCTAAGTAAATTATATTTATTTACTAATGGAAATAAGGAATTGGTTTAATGATTCTCTAACGTTGGCTTGCCTAGCAAGTGAAATGTTAGGCGTCATTACGGTCCCGTCGGTGGGATTTTGCTTTCTCAATACTGATTGAACTCTTCTACTCATATTCCCTCGCAGATGGCGAGAACACGTACCGCTTCCTCAGCTAAGCAGCAACCAAAGCCTCCAGTGGCATCTCCTACGCGGGCCAGAGCTAGGGCTCAGCCTAGAGCCCGAGCAGCAGGCCCAGCAGGGGAGCCTCAAATAGAGCTTGATGAGGATGTTCCAGCCCAGACTGTTCCTACCGGACCAGCTCAGGTTCCGGAGGGGTTCATTCCCACCCCCGTACTTCAGGACACTTTGGTCCGTCTGGTGGGCCTTATGGAGAGTGTGGCCCATACTGGCGCATTTCCCATGGCACTAGCAGTCTCCCAGGATGGAGGAGGAGCCCAGACTCCCACCACTCCCACTCTGGAGCAGATAGATCCCTAGTATCAGGCTCTAGTAGCTCATCTATTCGGATTAGTTCAGCCAGTTATTATGGCACAGGACGGAGATGGGCTAGCTATGTCTTTTGAGGCTTTATGGAGATTGGACAGGTTTATCAAGCTCTTTCCTATTCACTTCAGTGGTGCTCCTTCAGAGGATACCCAGGAGTACCTTGACAGCTGTCATGAGGTTCTACGAAACATGGGTATAGTGGAGACCAATGAGGTCGATTTCGCTGCATTTCAGATGATTGGTTCCGCCAAGAAATGGTGGAGAGATTACTTGTTGACCAAACCAGCTGGCTTGCTTGCTCTTACTTGGGACCAGTTCTCTCAGCTCTTCATAGAGAAGTTTCTGCCTATCACATTGAGAGAGGAGTGTCGCCGTCAGTTTGAGCATCTCCAGCAGGTCAATATGACTGTTACTTAGTATGAGACCCGTTTTGTAGATTTCGCCCATCATGCTATTCTCCTGCTTCCCACCGAGGGAGAGAGGGTGAGGAGGTTTATTGATGGACTTGCTCAGCCTATCAGATTGCAGATGGCTAAGGGGACTGAGAGTGAGATTTCTTTTCAGGCGGCTTCTAATGTCGCCAGACGAGTCGAAATGGTTCTTACTCAGGGAGGTCAGGGGTCTGATAAGAGACTTTGTCATTTCGGTGAGTTCAGCGATGCCTCATCTAGAGGCAGGAGTACTTTTGGTAGAGGTCATCCTCTCAGGCCGTTTCATTCAGCACTCCAGGTATCCCACAGTGCCTCAAGTGATCGTGGCCCTCAGATGCATTATTCCGACCAGCTAGCCTACAGTGCACCACCAGCTCCTATTAGTGCACCTCCACTCTATAGTTATCTGGGTGGTTATTCAGGTCGACAAGGTCAGTTTCAGGGTCAGCAGTCACAACAACCGAGGTTATGTTATACTTGTGGTGATCCGAGGCACATTGCTAGATTTTCCCCTCGGGCAACGGGCAGCCCACAACATCAGAGTTCACGTGCCATGGTTCCAGCACCAGGTGCTGCACCACCTGCTCAGCCAGCTAGAGGCAGGGGTTAGGCAGCCAGAGGTAGAGGCCAGACTGTTAGAGGTGGAGGTCAGGTCATTAGAGGTGGAGACCAACCAGTTAGAGACCATCCCAGGGATGTAGTTTAGGGTGGTGGGGCCCATCCCCGATGTTATGCTTTTCCAGCCAGGCCTGAGGCTAAGTCATCTGACACTGTTATCACAGGTATTGTTTTAGTTTGCAGTAGAGATGCTTCAGTTCTATTTGATCCGGGATCTACTTACTCCTATGTGTCATCCTATTTTGCTTCCTATTTGGTTGTGCCCCGTGATTCTTTGAGTGCTCCTGTGTATGTGTCCATACCAGTGAAGGATGCTATTGTTGTAGATCGTGTTTATCGTTCTTGTGTGGTCACCATTGGGAGTCTTGAGACTCGTGTAGATCTCCTACTTCTCGACATGGTTGATTTTGATGTCATACTGGGTATAGATTGGCTATCACCTTATCATGCTATATTAGATTGTCACGCCAAGACGGTGACCTTAGCCTTGCAAGGGTTGCCTCAATTAGAGTGGAGAGGGAATCTTGGCCATTTTGCCGGCAGGGTTATCTCTTATGTGAAGGCTCGGCATATGGTCGAGAAGGAGTGTCTAGCTTATTTGGCTTATGTTCACGATTCTAGTGTGGAGGTTCCTTCCATGGATTTAGTGCCGGTTGTTTGTGAGTTTCCAGAGGTGTTTCCTGCAGACCTGTCGGGGTTGCCACCCGATAGGGATATTAATTTCTGCATTGATTTGGCTCCGGGCACTCAGCCCATTTCCATTCCGACATACCGCATGGCCTCGCCAGAGTTGAAAGAATTGAATGAGCAATTGCAAGATTTGCTTGATATGGAATTCATTAGACCTAGTGTCTCGCCCTAGGGTGAACCTATATTATTTGTGAAGACGAAAGATGGATCGATGATGATATGTATAGATTATCGGCAATTGAACAAAGTCACTATCAAAAACAAGTATCCATTACCGAGGATTGATGATTTATTTGATCAGCTTCAGGGTGCCTAGGTGTTTTTGAAGATTGATTTAAGATATAGCTACATCAGTTGAGGATTAGGGAATCCGATGTCCTTAAGATAGCTTTTCGGACTCGGTATTTCGAGTTTCTAGTGATGTCATTTGGGCTGACAAATGCCCCAGCAACATTCATGGATTTGATGAACCGGGTGTCCAAACCCTACTTGGATTCCTTTGTGGTTGTGTTTATTGATGATATGTTGATCTACTCTCACAGTCGAGAGGAGCACCTTCAAATTGTTCTTCATACTATGAGAGACAGCCAGTTATATGCTAAGTTCTCAAAATGCGAGTTTTGGTTGAGTTCAGTTGCTTTCTTGGGTCACGTTGTATCAGTAGAGGGTATTCAGGTGGATCCTAAGAAGATTAAGGCAGTTCAGAACTGGCCTAGACCCACATCAGCTACAAAGATCCGTAGTTTCCTGGGTTTGGCATGCTATTACCATCGATATGTGGAGGGGTTTTCATCCATAGCAGCCCCGTTGACCAGATTAACCCAGAAGGGTGCCCCGTTTAGGTGGTCATACGAGTGTGAAGCGAGCTTTCAGAAGCTCAAGACAGCTTTGACTACGACACCAGTATTGGTGTTACCCACAGATTCAGGATCTTATACAGTATATTGTGATGAATCTCGTATTGGTCTGGGTGCGGTGTTGATGCAGGGTGGCAAGGTTATTGCATATGCTTCGCGGCAGCTGAAGGTTCACGAGAAGAATTACCATGTTCATGATCTAGAGCTGGCTGGAGCTTGTCAGTATTTGTTCAAGCAGAAGGAACTCAATTCGTGGCAGAGGAGTTGGCTGGAGCTATTGAAAGACTATAATATCACTATATTGTATCATCCCGGGAAGGCCAATGTGGTGGCCGATGCTTTGAGTAGAAAGTCAGTCAGTATGGGTAGCCTTGCATATATTCCAGTTGGTGAGAGATCGCTTGCATTGGATATTAAGGCCTTGGCCAACCAATTTGTGAGGTTATATATTTCTGAGCCCAGCCATGTTCTAGCTTGTACAGTTGCTCGGTCTTCTTTGTTTGAGCGCATCAGAGATTGGCAGGATGACGATCCTCATTTACTTGTCCTTAGAGACACAGTGTGACACGGTGGTTCCAAGCAGGTTACTGTTGGAGATGACAGAGTTTTGAGGATGTAGGGTTGTATTTGTGTACCTAATGTGGATGGACTTCGTGAGTTGATTCTTGAGGAGTCCAATAGTTCCCGGTATTCAATTCATCCAGGCGCCGCCAAGATGTATCAGGACTTGAGGCAACATTATTGGTGGAGGCGAATGAAGAAGGACATAGTTGCCTATGTAGCTCGGTGCCTAAATTGCCAGTAGGTAAAGTGTGAGCATCAGAGACCTGGTGGTTTACTTCAGAGGTTAGATATTCCTGAGTGGAAGTGGAAGCATATTACTATGGATTTTGTTGTTGGACTTCCACGGACTCAGAGGAAGTTCGATGCAGTTTGGGTTATTGTGGACAGGCTGACTAAGTCAGCGTACTTCATTCCTATGACAGTTACCTATTCCTCGGAGCGGTTGGCAGCGATTTACATCCGGGAGATCGTCCGTCTTCACAGGGTGCCCATGTCTATCATTTTTGATCGAGGTACGCAGTTCACCTCGCACTTCTGGAGGGCAGTACAACGTGAGTTGGGTATGCGAGTTGAGGTGAGCACATCATTCCATCCTCAGATGGACGGGCAGTCCGAGCGCACTATTCAGATCTTGGAGGATATGCTCCGTGTTTGTGTTATAGATTTTGGAGGTTCTTGGGATCAGTTCTTGCCCCTTGCAGAGTTCGCCTACAACAACAGTTACCAGTCGAGTATTCAGATGGCTCCCTATAAGGCATTATATGGTAGGCGGTGTCGGTCGCCAGTTGGGTGGTTCGAGCCGGGAGAGGCTCGGTTGTTGGGCACAGACTTAGTACAGGATGCCTTGGATAAGGTTAAGGTTATTCAGGATCGACTTCGTACAGCTCAATCCAGGTAGAAACGTTATGCCGATCGCAGAGTTCGTGATGTTGTATTCATGGTCAGAGAGAGAGTGTTGCTCCGGATATCATCCATGAAGGGTGTAATGAGGTTCGGAAAGAAGGGCAAGTTGAGCCCTAGGTATATCGGACCTTTTGAGATTCTAGAGAGGGTAGGAGAAGTGGCTTACAGGCTTCCGTTGCCACCTAGTTTAGCAGTTGTTCATCCAGTATTCCATGTGTCCATGCTTTGAAAGTACCACGGTGATCCATCCCATGTGTTAGATTTTAGATCTGTCCAGTTGACAAGGATTTCACTTACGAGGAGGAGCGAGTGGCAATTCTAGCCTGGCAAGTTCGCCAATTGAGATCAAAGGGTTACCCTTCAGTTTGAGTGTAGTGGAGAGCTCAGCCTATGGAGGCAGCTACTTGGGAGTCCGAGTCCGATATGCGGAGTAGATATCCCCACCATTTCACCAGCCCAGATACTTTTCTATGTCCGTTTGAGGACGAACGGTTGTTTTAGAGGTGGAGAATGTGATGACCCAAAAGGTCATCTTATGTTTCAGAACTCGAATTTGCGCTCTTAAGACTTAAAAATCTTATTTTTACCCTTCTCGATTCGCGTGCACAATTCGAACATGTTTCCAAAAAGCTTTTATGTTGAAAATTTATGAAAATAGGAATTTATGATTTACGGTCCCGGTGGGTCCGTATCGAATTATAGGACCTGGGTGTATGCCCTGAATCGAATTCGGAGGTCCCTAGCTCAAGTTATGAATTTTTGATGAAAATTAAAAGTCTGAAAATTTATTTGTTTTTTGAGAATTGATTGATGTTTGACATTGTTAGTGTCGGGTCTGTATTCTGGTTCCGGAGCCCCGTACAGGTGCATTATGATATTTAAGATTTGTTTGTGAAATTTGGTGAGAAATGGAGTTGATTTGACGTGATTCGGACGTCCAGTTGAGAAGATATGAATTTTTAAGTGTTCTTGAGAATTTCATTTGATTTGGTGCTAAATTCGTAGTTCTAGGTGTTACTTTGGCAATTTGATCACGCGAGAAAGTCCGTATGATATTTGTAGACTTGTGTGCATATTTGGTTTGGAGCACTGAGGGCTCGGGTGAGTTTCGGATAGGCCACTGGATGTTTTGGACTTTGGAAATCTGGTATTTTTTGCAGAGTCTGGGTTCTAGCATGTCCTTCTTCGCGTTCGCGAAGGTCCTCTCGCGAACGCGAAGAGTAAACTGATGAGGCCGAGATTTCTTCTTCGCGAACGCAAAGCGATGGGAGCATTACCCTTCGCGAATGCGACAAGCCCATCGCGAACGCGTAGTGTTAGGAATTGGGGAGGGGGAGTCAACATTTTCTTCATCGCGAACGCGAACACTGTCTCGCGAACGTGAAGAACAGGAAAGGTTATCCTACGTAAACGCGAGCACTGTTTCGCGAACGCGAAGGCTTGGCAGCCTATACTCTTCGCGAACACGACAGTGCTCTCGCGAACGCGATGAACACTGTCGCCCAGCACTTAACAGAATCCAAACACGGGATGCAGCCAAAAATTCATTTTTCTCAAAAACCAAACGGTGTGAGGACGATTTTTCAAGAGTCATTTCTTCCCCAAAGTGTTGGTAAATGATTCTAAACCATTTTCTTTCAGTTACCCATTACATTTCTTGAATGTTTAACCTAAAATCTAGAGTTTTCATGGTAGAATTAGGGGTTAGGGTAGAAACTAGGAATTTCGGAAATTAGGGGATTTAGACCTCAATTTGAGGTCGGATTTCAAAACCAATTATATATTCGGGCTCGGGGATGAATGGGTAAATGGATTTTGGTCCGAACCTCGGGTTTTGACCAAGCGGGCCCGGGGTCGATTTTTCGACTTTTTGGAGAAAAATTTGGGAAATCTGTAATTATTCATTAAAGTTGATTCCTTTAGCATTATTCGATATTATTGAGTCATTTTTTGAATAGATACGAGTGGTTTGGAGGTGAATTCCAAAGAAAAAGCTGTGATTGAGAATTAAGTGGCCTTCGGAGCGAGGTAAGTGTCATGTCTAACTTTGGCTTGAGGGAATAGGTATTATGTGTTTATTTACTACGCGTTTGGTTGTTAAATACGATGTATAGGTGAGTTGACGAGCATCTATGCGTCGTTGTCAAGTCATAGCCTGCGAGTGAAATTTTATTCTTGTATATTTTGTAGCCTTAAATTCTACTATTCATGCTTAGCGGGTTATTTGAAATGTTGGGTGACTTATATCTGGTTTCACTGAGATTTGGTAACTTTCGAATATTGATTCAAGGTTGTGGTTACATTGTGCTATTGATTATGGGTAAAATACTGGTCTTTTTGTGATACTCTTATCTATCTGTTGTTATTGATTCTGTGATTTGTGAGGAGGAGTGTAAAGCATGAAGGGTGATGTCGTGCATGCATTATTTATATTGTGAGGAAGAGTGTAAAGCACGAAGGTTGATGCCATGTATATTATGAGAGGTTTAATGCACGAAGGGTGATGTTTAATGCACGAAGGGTGATGCCCTGTCGTTCTATTTATTTATTTGGTGAGGTTGAGCGTAAAAGCACGAAGGGTGATGTCTTGCAGTTTTCCCTTGCTGTTTTATTTGCTCAATTCGTTTAAGGATTTTCGGTTTAATTCTGTTTTTTTATTATTCTCACTCTTTATATTGTACCCCCCCACTGTATGTCCCTTTCCCATTATTGTTGTGTTATTTCTTTATTTACTGTTGTTGCCACTAGCATGATTATATTGTTCAGGTTATATGTGGGTGTCTTGTCCTAGCCTCGTCACTACTTCGCCGAGGTTAGGCTCGACACTTACTAGTACATGGGGTCGGTTGTACTAATACTGCACTCTGCACTTTCTGTGTAGATTTTGATACCGGCTCGAGTTGATCGAGATTTTGCTATTGGTCCGTTGTCCGGAGACTCAAGGTAGATCTGTCTGCATTCACAGACCTTGAAGTCCCCATCTATCTTTTCTGTTCTACTGTTTCTTTCATTCAGACAGTTGTATTTCTTTCAGACTATTACTTGTAGTAAATTCTAAAATGCTCGTGAATTGTGACTTCAGATCCAGGTGGTAGTAATTAATACAGTTTTATAATATTCCGCACTTATTATATTTCGCCTTAGTTAATTATTGTTATTTACTGAATGGAAATAAGGATTTAGTTTAATGATTCTCTAACGTTAGCTTGCCTAGCAAGTGAAATATTAGGCACCATCACGGTCCCATCGGTAGGAAATTTGGGGTCTTGACAATTAGGCTCACAGCCTCACGCGGTCATCAACCTCTCCAGTGTCTCGGGCTCACGATGTCAAGAAAATCAGCCCAAAAATGCTAATATGATGTATCAATAAATAGCAACAGATACTGAGATATGATATGAAATGAATGAACATGACTGAGTGTGAAATTACAATTTGAACATATAATTCAACCACAGAAATGACCCCAGTGGGTACAAATAATAACAGCATATGTCTAAGCAATTTTTTTATACGAGTCTCAGCTCAATTTTCTCTAACACATAGAGAATGTATTGATATCAACAGATAATTCAACTACACCGTTCCATGGAATTTGACCAAGTCACAATCCCCACGGTGCACGCCCACACGCCCGTCACCTAGCAAGTGTGTCACCTCAAAACCAATCACATAATATATAATCTGGGGTTTTATACTCTCAGAACCAAATTTAGAACTGTTACTTACCTTAAATCGTGTAATTATTTATTCCGCTATGCCTTTGCCTTGTGAATTGGCCTCCAAACGCCTCTAATCTAGCCACAAATAATTCGATTCAGTCAATAAAATTTATTGGAATTAATTTCATAAGAAAATACTAGTTTTCCAACAAATTCCGAAATTTAGCTCAAACATCGCACGTCTCGGAATCCAACAAAGCTCAGAAAATCCGATAACCCATTCAATTACGAGTCCAACCATATTAGTTTCACTCAAATCTAACTTTGAATCGACATCGAAATCTCAAAAATTTGTTTTGTGAAATTTCTACAAATTTTCCCAAATTTCCATCTCAAAACACTAATTAAATGATGAAAACAATGATATATTTATGTATATTGACCAAATCCGAGTTAAAAACACTTACCCCAATGTTTTCCTTGAAAGAACTCCTGAAAATCACCTCACCCTAGCTCTTAAAATCCAAAACTGTGTAAAAATGGCCAACCCTCGAATTTATATGTTCTGTCCAGGGCTTTTCGCACTTGTGACTAACTTAGCCATTTCTGCGGTCGAGCAGTCGCTTATGCGACCTCGGCCCATGCTTTGTCGCTTCTTCGACCTCGGCCCATGCCTGGTTGTTACCTCAACCTCGGCCCATGCCTGGTCGTGACCTCGACCTCGGCCCAAACTTGCGAGCTAAATTCTGCATGTGCAATTGCACCAGAAGGTTAAAATCTGCAGCAGCTGTTTAACTCTAAATTTCGATCTGTTAACCATCTGAAACTCACCCGAGGCCATCGGGACCTCAACCAAATACACCAACAAGTCCTAACCAATATATGAACTTAGTCGAAACCTCAAATCATATCAAACAACGCTAAAACCACGAATTATACCCCAATTCAAACTTAATGAAACTATGATTTTTTAACTTCTACATTCGATGCTGAAATCTATCAAATAAATTCCGATTGACCTCAAATTTAGCACACAAGTCATAAATAACATAACGGAGCTATGAAAATTTTCAGAACTAGATTCTGACCCAGATATCAAAAAGTCAACTCCCCGGTCAAACTTCCCAAAAATTTAGCTTTCGTCATTTTAAGCCAAATTCCAGTACGGATTTCCAAATAATTTTTCGGACACGCTCCTAAGTTAAAAATTACCATATATAGCTATTGAAATCATCAAAACTCTATTACGTGGACGTTTACACATAAGTCGACATCTGGTCACTATTTCAACTTAAACTTTAAACCTTGGAACTAAGTGTTCCAATTCATTCCAAAAACCTCACCGGACCCAAACTAATCACCCCGGTAAGTCACATAAAAATTATAAAGCATATATTTAGCAATAAATGGAGGAACAGGGTTATAATACTCAAAACGATTGGCCGGGTTGTTACATACATTTCCCAACCTTCTTTGGGAACCCATCTTTGTGCATGGTGGTGGCATAATTAAGTCATATAGTACATCCATATTTCTAGATGTAAATTATTTGGTTCCTGACCCTGAATCGATTGTGATAGAGAGAAATTTTCATAAGTTGGCTAGATGCAAACATGTGTTGCAGTATATTAAATAGTACATCTCATACCAAATTTCGTTTTGGGAGTTTTGTTCTCATAACCAATGGTTTAGCTATAGTTGGAGGCATACAATTTCTGCTAAACCAACTTGGATTTAAACCAATATTATCAAGATAAATCACCATAATTTATATTCTGGAACGGTGCTCTAATAATTTGAGCAAGCAACCTTGCAAAAGTCAAAATACAAGTTGATAATAAATGCACATGTGATCATACAATAACTGCATCTATTAAAATCATATAATAGTAAACGGTTCATATGGCAGGTGACTGTCCCCATATATTTATCAATTTTTATTCGTTCCAGAAATCAAGGGATTAAATTCCAACCTTAACAAGTATATCATGAGAATAAGCAGCACAAGAGAATTCTTGAAGACTCTTCTATTTCTTCAATATATGCCAATGTGAATTCTCAATTAATTTTTGCATCATAATTGAACCAGGATGGCCAACTGATCATGCCAACCAATATTTGTTTCAGTAAACCTCTAGGTTACTTGTGGCATATGATTCTATCATCATGCTTATACTTGTACAGTACAAATAGAAGGATAATCGGGTGACCTTTTATATTTACCCGGTATGATTAAAGTAATATGAAGATAATCAATCTTTCTTTCATTTTTAGTCTCAATATGCCAACCACTTTGACTAATATATTTGAAACTCAAAACGTTTCTTTTGAGACTTACTACAATATCAATATCATGAACAATTTCACTCATACGGGTAGTAACAAATTATCTCTTTCAGAGCTTTTAATTAATTTTGTACTACAAAATCTTTTGTCACACCATCCATATGTTGAATGTCTCATTCACGGATAAAATCATATCATAATGATTATCATGGTCAAAATCGTTATAAGCAAAATCATTTCTTGCTTTAAATTTGCCTTTAATAACCTTTTATAAGACGTGACAAAATATTTTCGGCATACCACATGTATGCTACCAACAACATATTCATGTAACCACACAGTAATGTCCATTATCTGTCTTTCTCTCAAACCTCCCGTAGATGTGAGTTGTAGTATTTATTCAACCATGTATAAATACATTCTTATGCATAATCTATATCATATATATATTCACATTCACTTTCAGGAATGGATTTGCATTTATAATGCTTATCACAAGTCACATTTTTAAGGAATGGATCATAATCATCTGAACGTGCCTTTTATTTAGAAACCACATTGATACATATTTCTTCACATTTGAAGGATTATTTTGAGAACCATTATTGTTCTCCTTTTTACAATGACCATAATGATGACTATTATTATTTCTGTCTTTGGAACACCCACATTCATTTGTCAATCATTTGTCTTCATTTACTTATTATGCACCACTACCACATTCACTTCAACAATGGAGCAAGTTAAGTGAGACGCGCTTTATGCCTTTTCATTATATCATCAATATGGTACATTGGGACTCAAACCCAATGCATTACCAATATAAAGACATGTTAGGCCATAATAAATTGGGACTCAAACCCAACTCTTACCATCATGGAGCATCATGACTTGAATCTGATGTCTTATCCTCAATCAATGTCATAATCTATCAAAGTAAACTGGGACCATAAAATATTACCATTCAAGATTATATGCATAAGTGAATTAAGTTTCAACAAAACATAAAGAATATAATAACTCTTATGGTCAGAATATTTGTTGTAAATTCTATTGGAGTTCAAATGGACCATAAATCAATGTCATAATATCTCTTGAATCAATTTTAGGGCATTGCTACTGCAGGGGCTAATTTAAGACAGAACATATAAAGAATATTTCAAATGTATGTATCGGGGGTGATGTTCTTTCGATACAATTTTAATTGAAAATAGATTCTGGGGGTAAGTTTTACTTATAATTTTAAAATCATGTAAACATAGAGTTGTAATACGCCTTCAATTATAGTAGTAATTATAATAGTCATAGTACCTCTCCAATTTGGTAATCATTTTAATACAATGATTATCCTTATAAATGTAAGTCTAACTTAACATCAAACAAACAAAACTAAATTTCATGCATTAAGAATCAAAATATGTAGGAAGGGAAAGACCAAACATACCGCTATAGTTCGATGCTAAGCCATCCTTTTTTTAATCATTAGCTTTATGTACTATTAATAAACATTACGATCTCAAAGATTCCATATATTTCTACATAACATGAACAAACTCATAAAAATACCACTATAATGAATGAAGGCAAAGAAATTTTACGTATAGTCGTACTTGATTTAACAAATTTATTTCTCTGCAAAACTATAATTATATTATCGTGTAATATAAACTATATTAACCCTTAATCAAAAAGTAATTTAATATTAGAATGCATAGTGAAATTCACTCCCTGAACAATAGAGATCCGTACATCTCAGCCTCTTAAATTTTTACATTGGGTTTGGTTTAGGCAACAATTATATTCCTTACTGATACTTAGGACTAAAACTCTATGAAAATGAACTTCATAATAGATCTAATTTCTTAAGATTAAAGAAAATAAAAGAAGATATTTGTGCAGTGGTATGAATGTATAAACCCTTACCATTATGAAGAAAAATTAGAATAAAGTTACCTTGCCGCCAAATTGGTATTGGCCAACGCCATGGAAGTTAAATAACACCTACCACATAATTTTGATAGAAGATTATGAAATGAGTCATTCGTGCTGATAACGTATTATGAAATAAAAGCAATTTAGTAAAACATGAACAAGAAATTGAGATAGAGAAAAGGAAGAGATTTGCTTTTTCAAGTGTGTGATATTTCCTATCTATTACAAAACCTTTATATAGGCATAAAAATTGAAGAAATATGTCATTGAATATATCATTAAGCATTTAAGAGAAAGATCATGGAGGAAGTTATGGATTTACAATCATAACACCATAAGTATTAGAGTAGTGTGAGTTATGGAGATAATGGAGAAAAGTAGACATCCAGCATAATTTAATTTTTCTTATAACACTTCATTTATTTTTATCTATTTTTCTCCTCATAGAATTACAATCTCTAAAAGACGCGACGACGTGCATAAGAGACTATTTGGATGGAGCCTTTCTAGACGTTAACTAGCAGAGACGTCTCTTAGAAAATGGTAGTTTGTTTCACCATGAAATTGTTAAAAATATTACATAAATACCGCTTAAGTTTTTAGATTAGGTCGTCACACAATTAAACATATTCTTAGAGTAAGCAGAAATTATAATCTCATCATTGGCATCCATTATAAAAAAGAATTCACGTGTTTGTCCAATAAAAAAAGAAGAAGATCTAATAAGTGTATAGGAAAAAATATGACATAACACGTGGCCGCTTAAAAGAAGGATACGTGGAACAGATGGGGATGGACACCGAATATAGCTATTCCACTTGTCACCGGAAGGAATAACGATCATAAAAGGAGTATTAAATGCTTTGCACCCGGTAACATTTAATACAAAATATTTTGCAGCATTAAGGATGATGGCCCGTTACAAGGGATTAAGCATTTATGTCCAACATTACATCATCATCAATAACCCTCATAATTGACATTAAAGAAGGGCATGATCCTAGAACTTCCTTCCCTAGACATAGCAATAAATAGGGAGCTCATTATCATTGTAAAGGACAAAGATTTTCTGGCTAACTGACACTACATTCTATACAATATTTTGATATAATTTTACTTTCTCGCTTTTGATCTTATCATTGTTATGCCCGAAAACCTTGTTCCCGGACTCATCAGCTCTGTCGTTCTTTCTACATTCTAAGGCTAAGTATTTTATATCTCATTAGTTATCTTATAACTTTTTGGATCAAATTAATATACTTGTCTAGAAACAATAAACAAATTCAGTTATACCATTTTTCGAATAAACAGTTTGGCGCCCACCATGGGGCCTAGACAATCGTGCAGTTAAATTGATCTTCGCCTTTTTTTACTAACATGTTTGATTATTTTGTCTTAGCAAAAATCACAAAAGAAATGGCAGATAACACTGTTAACGGCACACGCAACACTAAAATTCCAGAGAAACAACCTCATTTCGAAGACTCAATCAGTGACACTCGCAATGAGGGGAACGACGCTATACTAGTGCATGACGGATGGTACCCTCGACATGTTTGGGAGATGACTCCTGATGATGCTGATGAGGGACATATAGCGGATGCAGTGAGGGTCCTGCAAGAGCAACATGCAATCATTCTAGACCATCTCACGCGACAGGATCAGGTTATGACGGAACTAAAGCAGACACTATCAGATGCTTCAAATAATGCGAACATGTGAGGTACAATTCCTCCCGATGTTCTCGCAAACAAAACGACGTAGAAAGTCGACAACAACACTCCACCCATGGGCGAAGTTCTCTCTGATGGGGCCGGAGGGATTTGATCTGACCTCTACAACGATAACGATCCATTCAAGGAGGAACTTTTGCAGTTCATGAAGGAGGTAAATTCCCGCATGGATCAAATCTCAGGCGCACCATCAATATAGAAATGCCCGAACTCGAAGAAGTATATTCAATTACCATACAAGCCGAGTGTGGCCCCGGAATTAATCCTGAAACGGTTCAAAATGCTCGAAGTGCTGAAGTATGACGGAACTTCAGATCCACATGAGTACATTACCACCTACACAATGGCAGTGAAAGGAAATGATTTGGATCCTCACAAAATTGAGTACGTGTTGCTGAAGAAATTTGGTGAGACTCTTGCGAGGGGAGCTTTAACGTGGTATTCATTATTCCCCGAGCATTCCATATATTCCTTTGAGATGCTCGCAGATTATTTTATCAAGGTTCATGCTGGTGCTAGAAAGGTACAAGCCTGAAAGGCCGACATATTCAGGATCGCGCAGGGAGAATTCGAATTATTACGAGAATTCGTTACCCGATTCCAAAAGGAAATGATGTTACTACCGGTAGTCCTGGATGAATGGGAAACTGAAGCATTAACCAAAGGTTTAAATTCGAGAAGTTCGAACGCTTCCCGAAAGTTGAAGAAAAGTCTGCTCGAGTTCCAGGGTACGACTTGGGCAGATGTTCACAACCGGTATGAGTCGAAATAAGGATCGAGGATGATTAGGTTGGCTTTCCATCGTCGACCAAAGGACGGGAGAAGAACAGAGAAAAAACAAAAGATGATATTGACACGGATAAACGGACTTTGAGGGGTCAGTTTTTGCCCTACGAGCGGACAAAAGGTCGTGGCAGGAGCTTCCGGATAACACACAAGTTCACCTTGATAGAAGGAGCGATCGTGGCCGGAATAATAGATTGCTGCAGGATAGAGAAATCTCGGGGTCATGAGATTCTTCTTATCCAAACTTATCAGAATATAACTTCAATGTCAGTATAGTAGATTTGGTGTCGGCTATGAGGAATATCAAAGAAGCACGATTCTCAAGAACTATGAAATATGACCCCAGCCAGAGGGATCCCAATTTATCGTGTGAATATCACGGCACTAATGGCCACCGGACTGGGGACTGCCCATACCTCTGGGAAGAAGTGGCTACGCTGTTAAAGAATGGATACCTTAGAGAAATGTTTAGTAACCGGGCTAAAAACAATTATGGTCGGAACAGGGGCGATGCGGAAACCTCCAAAGCAGAAAAGGAACCTCCACGCCAAATGATCAACATGATCTTCGGAGGGAATAGAATTAACGGGGTCACCTTTTCGGCAGTGAAGAAGACAAAAGTATCGATAACTCATAGTAAAAGGCTCCGGGAGGACGATATCCCATTTACAGACGAAGATGTAGATAGATTACTGCTCCCGCACAATGATGCACTGGTAATTTCTTTAAATGTGTTAGATTTTTAAATTAAACGTGTTTTAGTGGATCCAGGAAGTTCAACTAATATCATACAATGGAGAGTACTGGAGCAAGCTAAACTCACCGGAAGCATTATCTCGGTAACGAAACTCCTCGCCGGATTCAACGTCGCGAGCGTGACAACCCGGGGAGAAATTTTGCTGCTCACAAACGCTGAGGGAGTAATGAAGACAACCCTCTTCGAAGTGGTAGATAAAAACATGGGATATAACATCATCTTAAGAAGACCACGGCTGCACGAGGTGAAAGTTTTACCTTCAACGTACCACTAATTGTTAAAGTTTCTGACACCCGAGGGGATCAAACATATAAGGATGACCAATCAGCAATAAGGGAGATGAATACAATTTCGATTTCCAGTAGCAAAGGAAAGGAACGTGCGGCATACCAATTACTGGAACCGGCACCTACCCCCGAACCAGAGGAAGATAACTCGGGGATAGAAGAGTCGGAATAATATCAGGTGCCAAGATATTTTCAAGTACCCAAAGAGACGGACGCGATGAAGTCCATGGCAGAAGAACTGGAACAGGTTGCGTTGTTCGAAGAATTCCTAGAAAGGAAATTCCATTTGGGAATAGGATTGCACCCAAAGCTTAGATATACTTTTATTGAATTCCTTAAAATTAATGCCGATTGTTTTGCATGGTCGCGCGAGGATATGATAGGAATCCCGATGGAGATAGCCGTACACAAGTTAAGCTTGGATCCCAACGTACCTCCGATAAGGCAAAAGAAGCGCCCTACTACTAAAGCAAGGAATAAATTTGTCAAAGAAGAGGTAACCTGTTTACTAAAGATTGGCTCAATCCGAGAGGTAAGATATCCAGACTGGCTAGCCAATGTAGTAGTAGTTCCTAAGAAAAATAATAAATTTTGCATGTGCGTATATTATAAGGAACTTAATAAGGCATGCCTGAAAGAATCATTCCCATTGCCAAATATCGATCAAATGATTGATGATATGTCCGGGCACGAGTTAATGAGTTTCCTCGATGCTTATTCTGAGTACAATAAAATCAAGATGAGAAGATCAGGAAAACTTAGCTCTCGTAGTCGTCGCTTGAAAGATGAGGCCCTACTTCTAATGCCACCAGATAGCTATGGTGACTACTTTCCCTCTGATGAATATCCTCCATAAACCCGAGCTCTTGGGTAGATTGGCCAAATGGGCCGTCGAAATGGGGGAATTCGATATAGAGTATAAAAAGGGGACCGCAATTAAGTCACAAGTCTTGGCTAACTTCGTGGCTGATTTCAGTCCGGGACTATTGCGTCTGGCAGCCAAGGAGGCAATAATAGTGTCAGAATTGACATCGGGAGTTTGGACCTTATTTACGGACGACGATTCAAATGTAAAAGGGCCAGGGCTCAAAATAGTTTTGATCACACCTTCGGGGGAAACCTTAAGGCAAGCCATCAGAATGATTCCTTTAACTAACAATGAATCTGAGTATGAAGCCCCATAGCAAAACACAATCCATTTCTTATGAACAATGGAAAGGAAGGAAGCCCAACTTGAATTATTTTAAAGTGTGGGGGTGTTTGGCAAAAGTGCAAGTTCCTAAACCCAAAAGGGTAAAGATAGGACCAAAAACCGTTGATTGTGTTTTCATAGGATATGCGACAAATAGTAAAGCATATCGATTTCTGGTTCATAAATCAGAAAATCCCGACATTCATAATAATACGGTTATAGAATCAGATAATGCTGAGTTTTTTGAAAATATATATCCGTATAAAAAGGAATGTGAGTCGTTTGGTGAAGGATCTAAACGACCTCGG
>AWOL01S0006577.1:36145-65825 GCA_000715115.1 Nicotiana otophora | reverse complement strand
CCCCCCCCCCAGAGTTAAGATCATGTTCTCTTCAATTTTTCTCTATTCTAAACATGGCTTTCCCAAGCATAGCATAGATAGTAAATAAAACCTAACTGCTGGCCAGACAATTAAGCTATAAATAACATAATTGAAGAAACAATCATATATTGGTAAATTGTAATTAAGGTTAAGTCAAATTTAAACAACAATATTCATGGCTAAATCACAACCCTAGAACTATGGGGTTTAGCCATTCATGATAGTATCAAAATAAATTCACAAGTATTGAATAATTAAAAATACTAAGAAAAGATGAAGAAAATTGATATATCCTCGTTCCCAGATGTTCCTCGTGTGTATTTTCCTTCAAAGTGGCGTATCCGCCCTCAAAATAGGCTTAGTCTTATTTTTATACGCGTTAGGTAGGTCTTGGGTCGAAATAACCTTGTCCCGGGCAAGTTGGAGAAGTTTCCCGTCACCAGCGCCCAGGGTAGCGTGGGACACTATCCTTGGCGTTGGGAAATTAAGCATTCTGAAAATGGCAGCACGGGTAGCGCCCCACGCTACATGTGGCGCTACAATGGCCAATTTTTCATCTTTACTTCTTTTTTACTCTAATCTCGTACCTTTCGCTCCATATTGCCTCCGGATGATTCCTACATATAAAAATACTATGAATTAACATAAATTAATATATTTTACATCCGAAATCCACAAAATACGAGTAAAACATTAGGCGATATACATATATATATATATATACACTTTAAGCTAAATATCACTTTGACCCGGCGTACAGTGATCTAAAATCTTCTCAATGGTCTCCTCAAATTACTTGCGCTCTACTGGAGGAGCACTCTTTGGCACAGCCCTTGTCGGATCCTCAGCATCTTCATGGAACCGTTTCAGGAAACTCACATGAAAAGTTGGGTGAATATTGAGACGTTCCGGAAGATTCAGCCGGTAGGCCACTTCACCCACTTTCTTGACAACTTCAAATGGGCCGTCATACTTTGGAATCATCCCAAGATGACGCATCTTGCTACTAATTTTCTTTCAAATCTGTGGAATAAGCTTCAGCAACACCTTGTCACCAAAATTGAACTCCAAAGGCCACCTATTTCTGTCAGTATTCTTTTTCATTCTTTTAGCCGCTCTTCTCAAGTTGTCTCGCGCCTCAGCCAGCAACTCATGCTTGTCACGAGCATATCTATAAGCAGCAGGACACTTGCCCCCTGATTTCAATTGAGCAACTTCCAGCGGTGTGTCCTTCTCCGGGATATGAGCAGTAGAGAAGTAATGCTCCAAGTCCCATAAGATGTTTTTTAGTTCCTTGGCGCCTCTCACGCCATCAAATGCCTTTGGCTTTGGAATCTTAATTTTGGTATGTTCTTCACCTCCTTGGGGCACATTTGCAACACAGCCCGTCGGAGGATCTGAATTTTCTTTTAAGGTCCTCGTTCTCCTTTTGTAATTTTTCCAACTACTCTGCAATAGTTTCTTGGAAAGCCTACAATTCCACCGATTGGTTATCAATACTCTCACAAACATGTTGAAGTTTCATGTTAACGCCATGGATCTGCGTCAGAATATCCAGCAGATCTATTGCGTTATCAGATAAGCCAACCCCCAATTTCTGAAGTCTTTCACGAAGTTCTGCATTTCCAGCCATGATAATTCCAAAACTTTGCAGCTTTGATTGCAGGGCTTGAATTGGCATGGGGGCTTGACTCTGAAGTCATCAAAATCAAATGTGATTCGTAGTTGGTGGTAAATCAGGTCTACGGAATTTTTGACACCAATGAGCAACATATGCAACAATATGTGGTAAAGGTTCAGGCTTTATTGGCACGATTCCGGGAGTGGTCAATAACTCATATCATGAGGGAAGATAACGTGGAAGGATATGCATTGGCAAATTTGGGAATCAATAGAAATCCAAGGATCAGAATCAGGGACGGTCGTATAACTGATGAACTTAGTCTTGGACACAGATGGTAACTATGAGGTGAATTCGACTAGTTTGGTCTAGGACTGGAGAAACGAAATAATCGATTATCTCAAGCATGAAAAGTTGCTCGAAGACCCCAAAGCATCAAGAGTGTTACACACCAAAGCTGCACATTACAGCTTCAAGAAAGGCCAATTGTATAGAAAAGCCTTTCAAGGCCCGTTGGTCCGGTGCTTAGGAGCATGAGAAGCTAACTATGTCATGAGAGAAGTGCATGAAGGGATCTGCAGCAATCATTCGGGTGCAGATTCTTTGGTGGTGAAATTAGTTCGGGCAGGATATTACTGTCCCCGTATGGAACAAGATGCTAAAGATTTCGTACAAAAATGTGATAAGTGCCAACACTATGCACCACTAGTACATCAATCGTTAAAACCCCTACATTCGATGTCACGCCCCAAACCTGGAGGGCGAGACCGGCACCCGGTACCTTACCTATCCTTGCATACCAACTTGTGACTAAGGGAATCTTAACATATAATGTCATACTTTGGTCGTGGCCACATTGCAAGACAATTTTCGAAGCAAAATATAAAACTGAACGGAAGCTAACGCTGACTAAACATCAATATAAAGCTAGGCCGACAAGGCCGTCACAACTACTATAGCAGACAAATCAATAAAATACACATACAAGGCCTACAAGCCCGACATACTGCACTAACTGACAGGATATGTCTACAAGCCTCTACTGATGGATGTACTATGATCGGAACAGGGCCTCGATCTACCAATAACCTATATACATATATACACAAGATGTACACAAAACTCTAGACCCGGCAACTCCGAAGGACGTGGAGCTTACCACTAAAGCTGAACTCAAGCGATACCTATTGAGGAGGTCTACCCGTCTGTTTGTCTGAACTTTCACGCATGAAATGCAGGTCCCCAGAAAAAGAGATGTCAGTACAAAATAACGTACCGAGTATGCAAGGCAATAAAATAACTGAAAGCTAAAACTGAACTAATAATATAATAACTGAAAGTAACTGGGAGTCAAAGATGATCTGGAGATATACTTACCTATTGATACTGACTCAACTCTCTCAATATAGTAAATAAAATAGATATCCGGCCCTATAAGGCTCAGAACGTGTAACTGTTCCGCCATAGTAGGCTCGCTAATAGGCGCTCGGCCATACTAATCTTTGTATCTCGGCCATGCTGGGCTAGCTCATAGGCGCCCGACCACAGTAGGCTCGGTATATAACTTACCATCTGATCAGAGGTTGCCCAATAGGGGCCTGCCCACTAATTATAGCTCGATGGTGGAGAAACTACTATAATACTGTATATATATAGACCATTTGCTCTCTTGACTGAAAGAAGACAATACTCAAATTAATATAAAGTCTCGATAAGATCATGCCAAAATGAAGGAAGGGCTTAACCTTAACATACCTTAGCCGATTCTCTTGACAATCCCTTTAACACACGTCAATTGCGACAACATGTAATGGAGGACCCAAGTAGGGGAAACATCCGTGTGATATTCTTGAGAAAGATTGTATTGTGCTCCCTTAGAATTTACAAATCCCGTTGCTATTACGCAGTATAACTTCGTATGAAATTTTTGCTTAAGATCGTTACCTTGCTGAATTTTTAATCCATCTCTCTCAATGAATTTGATGTCAATATTGAATAACTTTTCTTGGTAAAGCTATATGTTACTTTAAAGATGTAAATGTCTTTATTTTTGTGAATTAAAGAAGTCTTGAATTCCATCTGTTACTACATGTAGTCATAAGCCTCCATTTTGTGGTTTTGAGAGGCTTTTTATATAAGTGGGTATGGGCCCCATAATTGGTATGATTAAGCCACATAATCTCACAAATTTTGTCGCCTTGAAGAATGATTTAAGAGTCATATTTTGTGACTTGTTGGCATCCACATTAATGCTCATCCATTCCCAACCAATTAACCACCAACATCTTAATTAATTATTAATCTCCCACTAAAATCAATAATTATCTGAGTATCCATATAATTAGGAATTATCTTCAATTACTTAAAATACTACTCGCTTTTAACAAACTTTGTACACCTCACTATTATGGTCATGTGGTACCTTGTATGGCACTAGTCCATAAATACCGGGTATTTCAGCTCGGGCCATATTTTATTCCAAAATATCAAACTTCGATGAAAATTCATTTTATTCGATTCGCTTACCCTCTCACCTTCACGAATTTACTTATCATTTGTTTGAAATAGCATAGTGCTTATGATCTCAAAATAATCTCGTTCCCGAACTTACGACGAAACTTTAACGTATGAAAATGCGGGATGTAACATCTCATTTCTGAGCTTCCATCAATTTATTTATGGCGTACTTTCGCGTACGAACATATGAGGTGCAACATCATCCCCCCTTTGGAACATTCGTCCTCGAATGTTGACTAATGCACTTATCATTATCATAACTTATAGCTCTTGTGAATACCTTAATACTCTCCTTGCTATTTAGGCAATTGTTCTGTGAATAAATCCAAAGTCCAGGGTATTCCCACCTGTAGGTCTCTTTCTCATAGCACGGCCCGTGGTCGTAGTTCTTCCAATCTCGTAATTCTTGCTACCTTCTGTCATGCAGCTTGTACGACTTTTTTCTTATATGTGCGCCTATGCGACTCTTCCCTCCAGTTGTTATCCAATCGCTAGGCCTTACTTTGTGAACATATACAGAGCTTGATAAAATGTCCCTCTGGCATCTATCAGTATACTGAAGTTCTTCGCTCGGCATTTTGTTGAACTTACAAATATTGCTATATCTTATTTCATAGACCCGGTTATCCATTCGTATGACTTTACTGCTTATAGGTAGGTGATACTATACCATAACTCTTACTTTGATTTATCGTTACTGAGGCATGCTACCAAACTCCAGGTTACTCTTTCGCTGCTTATCATATATATATAAGTCTAAGTCCTTTAATGCTTCCTAATTACTGTTCATCTTAAGAATGACAGCCTACTCTCATCTCATACTTTGTAATTCTTATCCATCCATTGTTGATTCACCTCAATATTGATCTATAATCTACCATTGATAACTTGACCTTTTATGTAACACTGCCGCTACGGCTCACGTCTCATCGGGGGAATCTGGAGTAATGAGACCGATCCACCTCATAGCATCCCAATGTGATTTACCTTACGTGGATATTTTAATCATGTACAATTCATGAAATCCTTTCAAATCATTACTCAGGTAAGGTCCAAACGTCATCCTTTATTTATCACAATTACGCCCTCATTCTACTAACAAGGCAGCATTCCATCTCTTCTAAATGTTATTAGTCTTAGACTCCTTTGAGTTCATTCAGACTATACTGAGCTTTCTATAATATAGAGAAACCATCAGCTCTCTCGTTTTCATGGGCTTAATCCCGAGGAGTTATCCATTCTCGTCACCTTCTCACTCTCCCTTTCTTATCCTAACTCTTGTCCTCCTAAAACCTTGTCGCTCTACCATACTTTAGCTTGCGACCTACACATATCCATTTATACTACTCATAATCTTTTTTTAATTTGCTTGCACCATAGATTTTTTTATGTTATTCTGGAACGTCAAGTGAGACATCACGTCTTCTCAAACTCTTATTTACTCTTTTAACTAGACCTCTCGATACCTAGAAACCATAGGCTGGACGATATGCCACTGATGATGTCGCTATCATACCCGGATACTGAATCCCAGTGCTTCTAGCCCTTTATCTGAAGTATGGGTTATCCACAGCCTTCTGCACTTTAGTATCTCATATGTTGTTCACCTTTACCTTACTTACCTTAAAATATCACCTCACCTATTCTATATCTTTCATGACCTCCCTTCCACATAGGTATAATTCACATCCACGACTTGAAGCTCTATTATAATACTTGCACCTCTGGTGCATACATAACCTGGTGAGAGCTTTATACCGACTTCTTATGAGGCTGGTACTTCTTCTAACTAGATTTATCGTAGAACCATTAAAGAATATGGCTACTATACTATCTCTCTTGTACCTATGATATCTATGAGTAATCCTGTAATGTTCTCAATCACGAGGTCTATAATTTTTTAGGTCCAATAATCAAACTCCTGATTTACTTCATTGATGTAACTTTTTAGTTTCCTCCTCCTTCTAATCAGTCTTTATGTAGTCTTAAGCTATCTCATGATTTGTGGCTCATGGTATCAGTTATTACTTTTAGCCTTTCATGGGCGCTATGGAATATTTATGATACAATCTTCTAACAATTCAATCCTTTGTCTATGACCTGGACTTAATTACTTCTTTTAACTTATACCAGAATCTTTTACGGCTGTATGATTGTCATCATATACGTTGTATGGATAATACTCCTAAATCTTAAGTGCGTTCATAACGCAACTAACTCTAGATCATTAATCGAATATTTCTTTTCTTTCCTTCTCATATTTCTTTAAATGTAAGACATTACTTTTCCTGGTCTTCTGCCCCCTTGTTGCGTGCATACTTAGCTTATCTTAGTTCCTACGCATGTTGGAATTCCATACCACTCATATGATCTTGAATATCACTTCTGATTTTACTTCCCATTTATTAGCCACGGTAGGTGCCACTTTCTTATGGAGTGCATACAATGTCGTTGTGAGACTGCTGTTATAATAACATTTCCTCTTTAGGTTATTGAGCTTAGGTTGGAGCCTTCTTTCTTATTTCCTTAGAAAATCTTTTTTGGTAGTACTTAGGGATACCTTCTGGCCTTAGTAAAGCTGCAAGCTTATTACATCGTATACCCAATAGAATTCTTGATGTTTGTACTCACCTATAAAATACCTTAGTTACTTACCTCCACACTTATGTGCTTGTACGGTTGCTCCTGAACAGAAGTTTTGACTATCTTCCCATAACATTCATATGGTATCTTTAATTACCCCAACCCCTATCTGAATACTTCTCAAGGTCACGATGTCATATCTGCGAGACTGAATTTTCCATGTTGGGGTTCACTCTATTTATCTTACATGACCTAATGATTTGTCTGTATCCTCTTACCTCGTCATAACTAGGCTCTTCCTGAATCAACTACTAATTAATCGCAGGCCCAATCGCATATCAATATTCCGCGCAATCTCTCTCGTGTTGTTTCCTTTGTCTTAACTTACGTCTCGTACTGGCTATTTATTTATCAATAACATCTTGGGAAGGAACCCTCACTTCCTCTCCTTGACGTCGTGTTTGCATAATGTTCTGGAATCGTAGCCTATCTGTAGGCTTTGAATAAGTGCAATCTCATCTATTTTTCATTTGTTTTGTCGCACTCTTCCTTTACCATTCCATAATTACTAGAACCACTTAATTCTGACTTAATACCACATCACTCCATATTCCCCCCTTTAGGGGAGTACTAAGAGTTGGAGCTACAAGGATCTACCTATAGATGTTTTACCTCTTCAACTTTGGCGTCTTTTCACATCATCGATGACCCTTACTTGCCTTGCGGAAATCCTTCTGTACCAAGGATAACAAAATTTCTTACTCATGAGGGAGACACCTAGTGTAACTGGTACACACAGCCCCTTAAGCTTAACTTTGCTCACATTTCTTGCTTTAGGAAAGCGTCTTCCTGAATGACCATTCTCTAAATTTCTCACAAATTTTCTTCTGTTGTCCAATTTATTATCGCCGGAACGAAATATGAAATTCTCACGATACCGACTATTATCAAATCACTCAGTCCCTAATTCATGTTTAGTTTATCTTATTCATCAGTCCATACTGATTTCTATTATTCTGGGGTATAACTTTTTCTTTTGGTAATCACGTTAGAGTCACGAACTTATTTTTCAAAATGAGGATATGACTTTATGGCCTATATTCTTTTGTTGTCTCAAGGCCTGTCACATCTCATTTTTTCCTTCACTTGACTATAGACTCTGTAATACTATCATTTTTTTGATCTATCGTTGTCATCCATGTATCATATCTTACTCATAATGCTTCGTTGGCTTTCTTCTTATTTCCCGCTAACATCTATGTTTATCACTTTATTTTGAAAAATCGAACAAGACATTCTTTTGCTTCTAGCTCTCCTTGCTCCATTCACTGGCTCTTCGGGTTGCCTAATATTCTCTCTTTACTAGGGACGGGAGCCATACTAAGGTAATATTTATCCCTTTAAGGCTTCTAGTGCCTGTCTTTGCAAATAAAAAAACATTTCGAACACCCTAGTGTTCATATCTAGTTGTACTATTCTAGAATTGCACCATCTGGGCATCTCACAAGGAGATATATTAGCACCTTTGTAATATCCTTTGGAAATTTCAACTAAGATAACCAATCCATTCTCCATTTTGGGTTAATCTAATCCCAGCCGGATCCTGATATCCTGTCCTGTCTTAAACCATATCCGCTAGCTCCCATAGGGGATAACTGAGATCGGTGTGGCCAATTGTACATACCTCTATTGTTGTCGAAGGTAACTCAAAATGCTTATATCTCTTTTCCTGAATTATAGATAATGATCATATTCACTAACTGGGTACCTCGTTCCCTTCTTCACCTTGCTTCTTTTACTTGTTGAAACTTGTATCTATCTTCTAAATCTCTTATTACTTTTCACCGTATGGGTGGATAGATATTCTTGCCTTAAGGCTCCTTATCAAGAAGTTTACATATCTTAGTACGCACATGATCTGCCGAAGACCTTACATTTACTCATTATAAGCATGATGCAAAATTAAGTTCCTCTGACTCAACTCTTCCACAACCATATCTCTTACCAACCGTCTTTCTGGATGAAGGTATCATCGTATTATGAATAAGATAGGGTTTAAAAAATTGAGTTCTTACAACTGAGCTCTACCACCGGATCTAGAGTACGAAGAAAGAGTGACAGTCCTAAATGCCTTGTAGCCTCCTGCTTATAAGTGTAGTGCACAACACACCAATAAACAAGACTCTACTAGACACGGCTTGTAAACTCTCTAGGACAGAACTGTTCTGATACTACTTTTGTCATGCCCCGAACCTGGGGGCGAGACCGGCACCCGGTGCCTCACCTATCCTTGCGTACCAACTTGTGACTAAGGGACTCTGAACATATAATGTCATACTTTTTTTATGGCCACATTTCAAGACAATTTGCGAAGCAAAATATAAAACTGAACGGAAGCTAACGCTGACTAAACATCAATATAAAGCTGGGCCGACAATGCCGTCAAAACTACTATAACTGATAAACCAAAAAAATATATATACAAGTTCTACAAGCCCGACATACTGCACTAACTGACATGATATATCTACAAGTCTCTACTGATGGATGTACTGTGATCGTAATAGGGCCCCGCTCTACCCATAAGCTATATACATATATACGGAAGATGTACACAAAACTCTAGACCCGACAACTCTGAAGGACGTGGAGCTTACCGATAAAGTTGAGCTCGGGCAACACCTACTGAGCAGGTCTACACGTTTTTCTATCTGAACCTGCACGCATGAAATGTCGCATCCCCAGAAAAAGGGACACCAGTACAAAATAACGTACCGTGTATGCAAGGCAATAAAATCACTGAAAGTTGAAACTGAACTAATAATATAATAACAGAAAGTAACTAGGAGTCAAAGATGATCTGGAGATATTCTTACCTGTTGATACTGACTCAACTCTCTCAATATAGTAAATCAAAATAGATGTTCGACCCTATAAGGCTCGGAACGTATAACTGCTCCACCATAGTAGGCTCGTTCATAGGCACTCGGCCATGCTAGGCTCTGTATCTCGGCCATGTTGGGCTCGCTCATAGGCGCTCGGCTGCAGTAGGCTCGGTATATAACTTACCATCTGATCAGAGATTACCTAATAGGGGCTGCTTACCGATTATAGCTTGATGGTGGTAAAAATACTGTAATATATATATATATATATATATATATATATATATATATACCATTTGCTCTTTTGACTAGAAGAAGACAATACTCAATTGAATATAAAGTCCCGATAAGGGAGAATAGTATAACTTATGTGACTAGGATAATGTATATAAATTCGGGAGTATGAACTTCTCTTTATGCCTCGTTATCAAACACATGTAGTTACAAGATGTAACGACCCGGCCGATCATTTTGGGAGTTATAGCCCCGTTTATCCCATTTTTTTTCCTTTATGCTCTTAAGCTATATTAAGATATACCGGGTTAGTTGGTTCGGGTGAGGAGTGGTTTCGGAGTGGAATGAGACAATCTCTAAAATAGCAATTTAAGTTGGAAGTTTGAATGGGGAGTTGACTTTTTGATATCGGGGCCGGAATCCGATTCTAAAAATTACCATACCTCCATTATGTCATTTATGACTTATGTGCAAAATTTGAGGTCAATCGGACTTGATTTGCTAGGTTTCGGCATCGAATGTAGAATGTTCTGACGTCGTTTCTTCGAGAATAAGTGGTATCACATTAAGAAAATGAGTTCCAAATTAATATTTTATTGAAGAATTAGATCCGTATTGAAATTTCTGAGCCATAACAAAAAGAATCGCCGAATTCGGACATCGTATGAGAGAGTTATGCCCATTTCCGTATCGAAAAAGATTTTCCATCGCCGCGAGCGCCCAGGGTAGCGTGGGGCGCTAGCCCTGGCGATGGGATATTTAAGGGTACTGGAAATTGCGCCACAGGCAGTGCCCCACGCTACCTATGACGCTCGAAAACGTCAGAGGCTCTAAAAACGGGTCTTTTGGCCATTTTTGACATAAAAATAGTTGGGGAGCTCGGTTTGGGCGATTTTCAGGGGCGAACTTCACAAATTGGACTGGGGTAAGTGATCTTAACTTGATTTGGTCCGTTATTTATGAATCTAACATTATTTCCAGCACTTATTTCATGATTTGGGGGATTAGAATAGAAATGTTTCAAAAATTAATTTGAGGGTTTGAAGACCGAATCAGAGTCGGAATTTAGAAAATTTTGTATGGTTGGACTCGTGGTTGAATAGGCGTTCATATTTTTTAACTTTTGTTGGGTTCCGAGACGTGAGCCCCAATGTTAATCTTTGAGTTAATTTCGGATTTATTTGTGAAATTTGGCATTTTCATATGGAATTGATTCCTATAGCTCATGTTGATTGTATCAAATTATTTTGACTAAGATTCGAGGCGTTTGGAGGCCGAATCGCGAGGAAAAGGCTTATTGGAATAAAGAATTGCTCGGATTGAGGTAAGTAATGATTGTAAATATAGTCCTGAGGGTATGAGACCCCGAACTTTGTATCATTCTACTATTGTTAGTGACGCACATGCTAGGTGACGGGCGTGTGGGCATACACTGTTGGGGATTTGTGACTTGGTTCGCCCCGTAGCAACTGTAAAGTTGCATACTTTGTTGAAACCATTGATACTTATATGATTTAGAAAGATTTTATGTAAATTGGGCTGAATGCCATATTTGGGCCTTGCGCCAATGCTGTTTGGACCCTTAGGGGCTGTTTCTTACCATCCTCTCATTGTTTTCGATTGAAAATCTATACTCGGTCATGTTTATACTTATTTACCGCATAACTCAGTTTTATGACTCTATTTTATGCATATAAATATTTTGGGATGAATGCCCTGTTTTACTGAAATGCCCGAGTGGCTTGAAATACTTGTGACTGAGTGAGGCCAAGGGCCTGATTGGTGAGGATGAGTGTGGATCGGGGCTGCCCGCCTGCAGCATACTTGTGACTGAGTGACGCCGAGGGCCTGATTTGTGAGGATGGGTGTAGATCGGGGCTGTCCACCTGCAGCATACTTTATTATTATCGCGCATGAGTTGTCCGTGAAGATTATAGCGCTTGGGATGAAGGATCCCCTCCGGAGTCGTACACACCCCCAGTGAGCGCAGGTACCTATTGAGTGCGAGTGCCGAGTGCTGAGTGACTGGGAGGCATGAGTGATTGTGAGGTATGCCCGAGTGGCAAGAGTGATTGTGAGGTATGCCCGAGTGGCAAGATTGATTGTGAGGTATACCTAAGAGGCACGAGTGACTGTGAGGTTTGCCCGAGGGGCTGTATATGAGTGATGTTTTTCCCGAGGGGCTGTTTATGATTTCATTATTTTTGCTCACTTTTGCATTGAGCCTTCGTTTGAAAAACTATTGGAAAAATATCTTTAAATAATTTTTACTGAAACTGGGTTTAAACGAGATGTTTGATTCAAATCCTGATTTTAAAGCATGTTATACTTTACTGAGATTTCATGATATGATCGTTATATATATTTTTTTGCTCGTCACTGCTGCTCGGTCTTTATTTATTGTTGTTACTTACTGAGTTGGCGTACTCACGTTACTCCCTGCACCTTGTGTGCAGATTCAGGTATAGCTGGACACGGTAGCAGTTATTAAGTGTTCAGGCTGCAAATTTTCTTGGAGATAGCAAGGTAGCTGTTTGGCGATCGCAGCCCCTGCTCTTCTCCCTCTTATCTTCCTCTAGTTGTATTTAGCTATTTTCCAGGCTGGGTTAGCCTTGATATTGTTAGACAGATTGTAGCAGATGCTCGTGACTAGTGACACCCCGATGTCGGGCTTTTCTTTTCCGCACTTCTATTTTTCTTTGATTTGAACTCTTTAAATAGAGATTTTATGTTAAATAACCTTGAAATTATCTTCAAAATGAAAATATTGGTTTGTTTTGGAAATGAGTCGGCTTGCCTAGTTCCACGATAGGCGCCATCACGACAGGGGTTAGTTTTGGGTCGTGACACAAGATCATGCCAAAATGAATGAAGGGCTTAACCTTAACATACTTGAGCCGATTCTCTTGATAATCCCTTTAACACACGTCAATTGCGACAACATGTAACGGCGGACCGAAGTAGGAAAAGAATTCGTATGATATTCTTGAGAAAGATTGTACCGTGCTCCCTTACAATTTGCAAATTCGGTTGCTATTATGCAGTATAACTTCGTATGAAATTTTTGCTTAAGATCGTTACCTTGCTGAATTTTTAATCTCTCTCTCGTAATGAATTTGATCACAATATTGAATAACTTTTCTTGCTAAAGCTATCTGTTACTTTAAAGATGTAAATGTCTTCATTTTTGTGAATTAAAGAAGTCTTGAATTCCATCTGTTACTACATGTAGTCATAAGCCTCAATTTTGTGGTTTTGAGAGGCTTTTTATATAAGTGGGTATGGGCCCTGCACTTGGTATGATTAAGTCACATAATCTCACAAATTTTTCCACCTTGAAGAATGATTTAAGAGTCATATTTTGTGACTTGTTGGCTGCCACGTTAATGCTCATCCATTCCCAACCAATTAACCACCAACATCTTAATTAATTGTTAATCTCTCACTAAAATCAATAATTACCCGATTATCCACATAATTAGAAATTATCTCAAATTACTTAAAATACTACTCGCTTTTAACACACTTTGTACACCTTACTATTATGGTCATGAGGTACCTTGTATGGCACTAGTCCATAAATACCGGGTATTTCACCTCGAGCCGTATTTTATCCTAAAATATCAAACTTCGATAAAAATTCATTTTCTACGATTCGCTTACCCTCTCACCTTTACGAATTTACCTATCACTTGTTTGAAATAACATAATGCTTATGATCTCAAAATAATCTCATTCCCGAACTTACGTCGATTAACTTACGATGAAACTTTAACATATGAAAATGCAGAATGTAACATCTTATTTCCGAGCTTCCATCAATTTATTTATGGCGTACTTTCACGTACAAAAATATAAGGTGTAAATTCGACTATGTCCCCGTGGCTGTTCATGAAATGGGGGATGGACATCGTCGAATCACTACCACCGGCTCCCGGAAAGGTAAGATTTCTTTTACTTTTGACTGACTATTTCTCTAAATGGGTGGAAGCAGGTCCTTATCAGATAATCAGAGAATGCAAAGTGGTCGACTTCCTGTGGGAAATATAATTTGTAGGTTTGGGATACCGAAAGAGGTTGCATGCGACAACGGACCGCAGTTTATCGATGCAAAAGTTACAAAGTTCCTTGAAGATTTGAAGATAAAGAGGATTACTTCTTCACCTTATCATCTGAGCGCAAATGGCCAAGCAGAATCAACAAATAAAGTGATTATACAAAATCTAAAGAAAAGGTTGGAAGCAGCAAAAGGCAATTGGACCGAAGAATTACTTGGGGTTCTACGGGCCTAGCGAACAACGGCCAAGTCAAGCATGGGAGAAATAACTTTTTCCCTTGTGTATGGAGCAGAAGCTTTTATACCAGTGGAAATAGGGGAACCAACCATAAGTTATTTCTAGGCGGACGAAGAATCGAATAATGAAGCAATGCTAATCAACTTGGAACTACTTGAGGAACGCAGGGACTTGGCGCATGTCAGAATGGCGGCTCAAAAGCAGAGAATGTAGAGATATTATAATCGAAGAGCCAACCTCTGATATTTCAAAGTAGGAGAGTTGGTCTTGAGGAAGGTAACTCAACGCGAGCAAGTTAGGCCCAACATGGGAAAGCCCTTACCAGGTTTCAGCTATCACTAGGAAAGGATCATACGAGTTGGAGAACCACAACGGAGACAAGTTGCCCAACAACTAGAACGTGGCTCACCTCAAAAGATATTACTGCTGACAAACAACGGTCAAATAGAAAGTATGTGCTGCACCCTTTTTCCCTTCGCTCAGTTTTCGTCCCAATTGGGTTTTTCTGGCAAGGTTTTTAACGAGGCAACGACGGAAAGCATACTACGAAGATGACAGTGATTAGACCATCGTTCACGAGCACAAATGTAACGACCCAGTCGTTTTGAGTATTACAACCCTTTTCCCCATTTACTGCTCAAATTATATCTTACGGTTGCTATTCAACTTGCCGGGTAATTGGTTCGGGTTCGGTGAGGTTTTGGAATGATGTAAAATACTTAGTTCCAAGGTTTACAACTTAAGTTGAAAAGGTTTTGTGGTGCCGAGTTAGATTAATTAGTACTTTTGGGGTGAACAATACACTGGGGAGGAAAGAAAAAAGTTTTGCCAAAAAAGTCATTTCTGCGGACCGTATAATGGTCGCAGAGTGAATCAGAGGCGGGGCAGCTTGGAGGAAGATCTGATGTGCATTATGCGACCGCAGACCAATTCTGATGTGCATTATGCGACCGTAGAACAGGTTTGTGGGTCGTATAACTACCGTAGACCTAGGCAAGCGAGCTCTAGTTTTGGGCACCAATTTTTGTGGCTGATATGCAGACCGCATATCAATTCTACGATCGCATATGCGACCGCAGAGTGTGTTTCAGAGCTTCATTTTTCTAATTTTACAAACTCGGCCCCATTCTTATAAAATAATATTGGGGGTCATTTTGTAAGGTTTCATCTGATATTTTAGAGAGAGGTGAGAGCATCTTAGAGAGATAAAATAAAGACCTAGTCATTTGTCCATCAATTCTTATTAGATAATTTCACAAGGATCTTGCTAGGGCTTCAAAGAGGTAAGAATTTCTAACACTAGTCTTCAATTTTGAGTTTGGGTAAAGATGGGTGATTGGGAGTATGATTCTTGGGTGTGAGAGTATTATTTATACATACACATACCAATAAAGTTAGTGGAAAGATTGTTGAGTTCAAATGGGTAAAGATTGGGTTGAAAATGGTAGAAATCTTTAAAGACTTTAATTGAAGATTTGAGGGTCGAGTTAATGTCAGAATTTGGTGAAATTTGTATGGTTGGACTCGTGGTTGGATGAACGTTCATATTTTGTAACTTTTGTTGGGTTTAGAGATATAGGACCCACATGCAATTTTTGAGTTAAATTTCAGATTTTATTGGAAAATAAGTATTTTCGTATGGAATTAATTGCAATAATTAGTATTGACTGAATCAAATTAATTGTTGCTAGATAAGAGGACTTCGAAGACCAATTCTCGTGACAAGGGCATAGCGGAATAAAGAATTACACGGTTTGAGGTAAGTAACAGTTCTAAATTTGGTCTTGAGGGTATGAAACACTGAATTATGTGTTATATGATTGGTTTTGAGGTGACACACATGCTAGGTGACGAGCGTGTGGGTGTGCACCATAGGAATTGTGACTTGGTCAAATTCCATGGAACTATATAGTTGAATGATTTGTTCATATCTGTACATTCTCTATGTGTTAGAGAAAATTGAGCTCAGGCTCGTATTAAAAATCATGCTTAGACATATGATGTTATTGTTGGTACCCAGTGGGGTCATTTCTGTGGTTGAATTATATGTTCAAGCTGTAATTTCACACTCAGTCATGTTCATTCATTTCATATCATGTCTCAGTCCCTGTTGCTATTTATTGATATATTATATTATCATTTTTGGGCTGATTTTCATGACATCTTGAGCCCAAGAGACTGGAGAGGTTGATGACTGAGTGAGGCCGAGGGCCTAATTGTGAAGATATTTATGGGATCGAGTTGTGTGCCACAATATGTTTCATTGTTATATGCCATGATTGTCTTGATATAGCGCTTGAGCTTAAGGAGCCCCTCCGGAGTCTGTACACACCCTCAGTGAGCGCATGTACCTACTGAGTGCGAGTACAAGTGCCAGAGTGACTGTGAGGTTGGAGTGAATGGGAGAACTGAGTGACTGTTACTCTGAGAGGATGCATTGATTTCATTATTTCTACATTTCAGCTATCATATATCATTGTTTTGGAAAATTTCTAAAAGACATTATCTTCTGTTTCAGTCGAAGTTGATATGAAATTACTGTGGAATTTTAAATGTTGAACTTGAGAGTATGCCTATCCTTTTATGTTGGAAATTACTGTATTTGGACTTAGCCGTGAAGATCGTCACTACTTTCAGTTTTTTATTTATTATTATTACTTACTGAGTTGGTTGTACTCATACTACACCCTGCACTTCATGTGCAGATCCAGGTGATCCCGGACACAATGGGTGTTGATTGATTTTCCGGAGATTCAGAGGTAGCTATTGTATTTCGCAGACCTTGTATCTCTTTCCCTACCTCTCTATTTACTGTATTTGGTCTCAAACTATAATAGACCGTGTTTTCCAGACTTATAATGTATAGTTGCTCATGTACTCAGTGACACCGGATTTTAGGAGTGTTTGTATCAGAATTTGCGAGATTTTTTGTATTGTATTAAAAATTATGTTTTCAAACTTAAAGAAAAACTTGGGTTATTGACGTTATCGTCTTTCCTAGTACTGAGATAGGCGCCATTACGACAGGTTTAAATTTTGGGTCGTGACAACAAACCACTAAAGGACTGTTAGATATTCTTTTGCTCGATAACATAGGTTCCTAAGGGGAAACAAGATATGTTTCCGAGTGAAGGATTACCTAGCAATTCACTGGTGGGATCTTTGAAGATAAAATACTTCCAGTATTCCAATTCGCATTTGAACACCGGGGGAATGATATGAGGTTACGATAACATTGAATGCTAGGCAACACTGAATGCCACATCAACCGGGACAAAAATCCGGAATAAAATACATCATCGGGACCGAGGACTGCACAGCCAGCCCCGTAGAAACAAGTTATACAAGATAGCCATAAGTCATGGCAATTTCTTTTCTGCATAAATATTAAGTTATATGCAAAATTTTCAAAGTGTGAATTCCGGCTTGACTCAGTGAGATTTTTGGGTCATATAGTTTTGTGCATGGCGATCAAGGTAGATCCGAAAAAAATTAAAGCAGTGTAGAGTTGGTCCAGACCATCCTCAGCTACGGAGATCCAGAGTTTCCTTAGTTTGGCATGGTATTATCGCCGATTTGTAGAGGGTTTCTCTTCTATTGATGCACCTATGACCAAATTGACCCAGAAGGGTGCTCCGTTCAGGTGGACCGAGGAATGTGAGGAGAGTTTCCAAAATCTCAATACAGCTTTGACTACAGCCCCAGTATTGGTGTTGCCTACAGGTTCATGGTCTTATATTGTGTATTGTGATGCATCGCATATTGGTCTCGGCGCAGTGTTGATGCAAGACGGTAGGGTAATTTCTTGTGCGTCTAGACAGTTAAAGGTACATAAGAAGAATTATCTTGTCATATACCTTGAGTTAGCATCTATTGTTCATGCCTTAAAGATTTGGCGGCACTATTTGCATGGTGTCCATTGTGAGTTTATATCGATTACCGGAGTTTACAACATCTGTTTAAACATAAGGATCTTAATTTGCGGCAGCGAAGGTGGTTGGAGTTGCTTAACGATTATGACATCACCATTCTCTATCACCCTGGAAAGTCCCTTGTACTTCTCTTCTAGTTGGACATGTTTCGCCACCACAACAACAAGCTCTTCACTTTTGGAGTTTAAGGTTGCCTCCAAGTTAATTACTCTTTCAGCAAAGGCAGCCTTACGATCGGTTGCAGCAAGAACAACGTTCTAGATTTCTGCCCATTTAGCCTTAGGTTCATCAAATCTAACCCTCAGCGGCTTAATTTCTTGGCTAAGGGTTACCACTTCTTGCTCGCTTTGCTACAAATGGGATCAAGCTCTCCGCTTAAAGAAAACGCACCCAAAGTAAAGGAATACGTATAAAAATATATAAATCCTTCCCTGGGATGGGTTACTCGCTCTGATAGGTCAGGAGCAATGATGTCCAACTCATGATAGCGGTAGTCCTCTTTAACAGCAAGAATACTAGAAAGACGAATAGAAGAAGGGTACCTGCTAACAACCCACGTGTGAGGGTTAGCAGTAGGAAATTTCTCTTCAAAATCCTTCGAAGTACTAAGCCTTCTTGGGATGATGGAACCCGTTGTTGGAGGAATGGAATCCTCGGTTTTTGTTCTTTCCCTTTGAAGAGCTAACACGTTTTGAAGAAGAAGAAATTGGAATAGAAGGAAGAAAAATTTCTGGTTCGAAGAAGATCAGAGAAAAAATGGGAAATAAAGATGTAAATTAGAAATTTGAATTATGAAGTGCACAAGAGGATGATGCGGCGTATAAGTAAAATTTTGGCCGCTAAATTCATGGACATGATTACCTCGATAATCGGCAAACGTTGTGCTGAATCGTGGGATGATGCGTGTTCGGGGCATTAAATGCAGAGATACATGCGTCTAATCAATTGTCAGAAAATTTCAAAGGGAGTTATAGTAATTTCCGCCAAAAAGGTGCTTTCTACCAACTTTCCGGTAACTCAAGATTGTGTCATCGAAAAGTAGGGGGACTATCTGCATAGGAAAAAATATGACATGACACGTGATCGTTTAAAGGAAGGATACGTGGAACACAAGATGGGGATGGCCACCGAACATAGTTATTCCGCTTGTCACCAGAAGGAATAACGATCATAAAAGGAGTATTAAATGCTTTGCGCTCGGTAATATTTAATACAAACTATTTTGCAACATTAAGGATGATGGCTCGTTACAAGGGATGTAGTATTTATGTCCAACGTTACATCTTCATCAATGACCCTCATAATTAACATTAAAAAAGGGTGTGATCCTAGGACTTCCTTCCTTAGACGTAGCTATAAATATTGAGCTCAATTATCATTGTAAATGACAGAAATTTTCTGGCTAACTGACACTACATCTATACAATATTTTAATACAATTTTACTTTCTTGCTTTTGATCTTATCATTGTTATGCCCGAAAATCATGTTCTGGACTCATCAGCTCTGTCGTTCTTTCTACATTCTAAGGTTAAGTATTTTATATCTCATTAGTTATTTTATTACTTTTTGGATCAAATTAATTCACTTGTCTAGAAACCACGAACAAATTCAACTGTATCGTATTTCGGGTAAACAATAAGATAAATAAAAGTGGTGTAATCTCGCAACAATTAGACGAGTTGGTCACATAGTTAAATAAAAATGATCTTCAGGTATACTTCACTGATTTCGTAGTTATAAAGTAAATAATAGAAGAGATAGTAGCAACTAGTAAGTTAAACAAATAGGTAATTAATACGTCTACAATTTTAGAAATATTTTGCTATTTGTTGCCTTTTTTATGGCCTACCACTTCAAAAAAGTAATACTTGTAGATTTGTAATGTATACTGTTGACATGCGAACATTGGATAAATTTAGGATAAGAATCCTATGTTTCTGACAAGATTGGAGATTGGAATTCATTGTTAAATCAAACCAAAGAGGGAAAAACATTTGAATAATTTCTAAAATTTTGTTGAGTTAATGAAAGAAATGCTGCATGTGGATTAAAGACAACTAGCATGCTGTTGTGGGGTTCTATTGTTAATACTCTTGAAAAATAGACATTTAATATTATTTTTCTTGCATTTTTGTATCTGTTCTTCTTTTTTGATGAAATTCGTGCATCTCGTGTTAATTATGACCAGGAATGTGTGCTTATAAGTTTTGTTTTCCTTTTTTTATTTTGTACAAGGAATTCTGGAAAAATGCAGCCTCTCTAACAAGAAAAAGTTGTCTACATTTGCCTTTCCACGAACAAGTCTTTTATCATCTCATAAAAGATAGTGAGTAGAAAAGAGGATTTACCAATCTTTTGCCATCATTTTTTGGGTCTCCCGCACCACACTTTGGGGCACAACTAAGGTGAATTCACCTAGGAAAGTCCTACTTTATGAGAAAAAAAATGTTCCTTCTAAAACTAACTCGCGACCTTTAATTAAAATAAATGAGTATTTATCACTTCACCATAATCTTTAGTATTTTTTCGTCTTTATTTGATTACATCTTTAGGAACACAACGTTTACACCCAATTCCCAAAAACTCTCAAGTGATCATAAAAAACATATTTGGCAAACCAAACATTATTTGAAACATCACTAACCAAGGCAATAATAGGAGACAAATTAATAATATAAGCAACAACATTAAGTGCTTTCGCCCAAAAATTATTTGGAAATTTAACCTCTCAAAGTAAGTATCTAACTCTCTCAACTCGAGTTCTGCTCATTCTCTCTTCCAAATCATTCAATTGAGGTGTTTTGAGTGGAGTTTTCTGGTGACGAATTCGTTGTTCTCTGAAATATTTATCAAACGGGTCACAATATTCAGCACCTCATTAAGGGTAAAATAAATATTTAAGTTAATTGGTACTACTAAAAATAGAAGAGTGTCACATAAATTTGGATGGAGAGTAAGAAATTTTAAAATTTATGATCGAAAACAAGTTATAGCATTTGTAAATACAAAAAACTACTGTAATACTTTTTTATATTTAATACTAACAATTTAACTTTAAAATGCTTATACTACCCTTATGAGAGAGAAAAAACCCTTTATGAGGTGATGTGTAACCATACAAATATTTATATCTTATTTTATATCATAAGTTAACATATCAACTTTATAAAAGTAAATATTTAATTCAAATTCAACTTAACACACATATATAAAAGTTAATGAACTTTATAAATAATGATTTACAATAATAAAAATAACATATCAGTATATGACATTGATTTTTTATTTTTAAACTATAAAAATTGGTATAACTTACACGAAATAATGTAACTTATTCTTCATTTATCAAGAGGGGGACAGGAACTTCAGAAAAGAAAAATACAAGTAATGCATTATTTATTCTTTTTGTTGTAGTGTATTTTCTACACGTGTTAAAAAAGTGGCCATCCGTAATAAAAATGTGTATTTATCATGACCGCGAAGAGTTAAAATGTTCGCGCCTTTTTCATAAAAATCAAATCAAGAAATTTTTCTTGAAAGTTGTTTACCCGAAAAATGAGAAGAGTTAGAATTTATATGCAGTTCCGAGGATATGTGGCGTAACTTAATACAAAATCTAAGGATAAATAGAAATGTAAATATAGATTGCAGAGAATGCGAAAAAGATAAGGTTGTTAGGAACAATGAATCTTAGGATTCAACAAATAGAATCAATCTAAGAAATCTGAAAGAACGATTCTTTACTGTAGAAGAATATAGCGTTTTTATTACAATGTAAGACTAAGAAAAACTTGTTTTACAGAAATGGTAATCAAGCCCTTTTATAGTGGAGGGATTTGGCTCTAAGCATAATAAAATAAACATTCAGTGGAAAACCCATAACAAGTCAGCTTTTCCACAATTTCTGCCAAGATTCTCTCTAGTGGGATTGCAACGGCTTTTGTCTGCGAGCTCGATCTTGCTTAGAACCCTCGATTTTGGTTTGAGCTTGATTTCGACTCGAGCTCTTGATCTTGGTTCGAGCCCGATCCTGGCTCGAGCCCTCGAATTGATTCGAGGTCAATGTTGGTTGATCTCTGGATTATCAGCATGATAGATCTACTCTTCATCACGGTTCGATTTCGATTCGAGCTTGATAATGATATCGACCTCGACACTGATCGTCCTCCCCGGGTTCGAGGTTAGTTTGTTCCACTTTCGAGATCTTACTTTGATAGATCATCGTTCGAACTCGATCGGACGTGCTAAGGCCGAAATCTATTTCGACCGTATATAAAAGTAAACATAAACCCCTAATTTATTTTCCACATATTTACTCTTTCACGGCCCCATATTCCCACTTCGCCGTTGGTTTCACTTTTTTTCGGTAAAAATGCATAAAGACTACCGCTAGAAGCATAGAATCCCCAATTCCCCATTGTTATCAATGGATTGAATTTTGGTTTTTTTTGGAGAGTTGTTGTTGCATTTGCTGACCTTTTTCTGTTTCTTCTCAAACGGTAAGAATAGTATGTGTAACATTATAGTGTTAAATCTTTCTGGGTTTATCCAATTCCCTCTTCATTTGATTCATTAATTGCTATGAAAAAGATGTCTTTTTGTAAGAAATAAACAGTCCTTTTGTTATTTGCAATAAAGGGTGTGTGTTGAATATTATCTTTTCCGTTTTTATTCAAAGGGTAGGAGTAGGGTGTTCATTTATCCAATTCTTTTACTTGTGTTGTATGACATTATAGGCTAAATCTATCTGGGTTTATCCAATTTTCCCTTATTTGTTTCATCAAAGGCACCAAAAACGATGTCTTTTGAAGTTTGATATAAAAAATGGTCCTTCACTATTTGAAATAGGTGTAGTTGATATATTTTTTTCCATGAATTAATATATTCCCTGAAAAATGTTATAAATGTGGTCAATGAAGATCTATAAGGTTGATCCAACTTATTTGGAAGCGAAGCCTAGTCGCCGTTGTTGTTTAAGTACAAAAATATGTGACATATGGTAATTATACAAGGCATGATAGAGCATATGCGGATTCAGGATTTGAGCGGGACGTGAGCACTAATATCTTTACATATGCCAATTAGTAGTGACAAAGTTCAGCGTACAACTTTTTGCAAACTTAACGATAATGATAACTTATCATCAAAATATAAACTCTCGGTTGTTGAAGTCGACAAATGTTGCTGCTTTTTCTAAAGTCGTTGTTGAAGAGAGGGAGAAGAGTTCATATTTTTCTACTTGTGGAGAGAGGAGCTATCTCTTTGGGCCTTTTTTATTTTAAGGGAGAGGCTTGAAAACGAATACAAAAAAATTATTACTACTAAGTATTAAACTAAAATTGAATTCAAAAAGGAAAAAAAAAGTAAACCAATTGATTATTAAGTATAAATTATGGTTGGAATCAATAAAGTAAAACAAAAAAACATTAAAGATGCAGCTGTCGAGTTTCGATCCGAGGTCTCCAAACACGTAGAGAGAGTTTAGCCTTGCACTCAACCAAAGCTACCATTCAGCTTCTTTTGTTTTTTGGGGCACCAGTAAAATATTTACCGAGTTCCGGTGACCCCTCTACCCTATATGTACGTCTGCCCTTGTGATAGAGTACTGATCATAGGGTCTTTATGATTTTTTTATTTATCTTAAAGATTAACAATGTTGTGGAAATGTTGGTTAAAGCAGGAGAAGTTGAGATACTTGTAAATGACTTTTGCCTATAAGTAACTCAGAAGTGAATGAGGTCATATTTCCCCTTTTGGTGGAACAAGAAGAAAATGATTTCAACAATCCAAGGTAAGCAAATGCTATTGTTTGTGATACCAGACACATCCAAAATGCGTGATTACTACCATCTGAAAAATATGCCCTAATCTTTAGTCATTTCTTGTTAATTCTTTGCTTGAATTTGAATCCGCCCCCTCCAAACCCTCAACATCAAGGGCTGAAAAGTTTCATATTTAGCCTAGTACTGATGTCATTTTATGCATTCGGCTTGTTCAGGTTCGTCCTACTTGTTGGTATTATAGGTGATGATCGTTTGAGCTACAACATTAGGCTGTAAGTAAATTTTAAATTCAAGTCTTATTCAGTCTAGAATAGCGTATCATATTTGCTAATTGTTTGCCATGTCTGTATCTATCAGGTCTGTTCGAGTTTGAAAAGTGATTCGTTGTTTTGTTCCTAGACTGACAATGGCGAAAAGCCACATTGATAAAAGACTTGCTGTTACTGCAGCGGTGGATGTCATAGCTGGAAATGCTGACTTTTTATCTGAAATTCTACTCCGTTTGCCTGCAAGATCTCTCATCAAGTTCACTCTAGTATGCAAACTTTGGTTCTCCATCATTAACAATATGCAATTTACGGTTAGTCATTGTCGTACTCTTGCATTTTCTAGTGCTCCAACCCCGTCTGGGATCTACTTTTACAATTGCCTAACCAATCTCCAAAAAGTTGAATCCCTTCCACTCACAGATAATGTAACTAGCCTCCCTCCTCTTCAATTCCTTGAAGTGGCTGCAAATATATATAGGAGATGCAATCAAGGTTACGCAGTCTTGCAATGGCTTGATGATGTGTGTGATCTCCTCCAAAACTGAAGTATCTGAACTCAAACTTGATATCGTTTACAATCATGCAAAGAATGAGTATCATAAATTGCCGAACCCCTATGTCATGTATTATGAAGTGGTTTATGGATATAATTTGATATTTGATCCTTCAGAACCACCCTATTACAAAGCTTTGTGTATTAAGCGTTTGGGTACTACTTTTAAGGGTCACTTTTTTGGCACTTCAGATTTCGAAGTGAGTGTGTATGTGCCAGGTAATGAGTCATGGAGATCTTGTTGTCGTTTCTCTCCACCTTATGGGCGCTTTGATAGTGGAGTGTTTTGGAATGGTGGAATTCACTGGATTGGTGAATACTCCGTTTACTTTGATGCTAAATCAGAGAAGTCGTTGTGAAAAATATGCCACCAAGATCTCAGGGGTATTGTAGCGAAAAGATTAGGTATTTTTCTTTTTGAATGTTGTACAACCTTTACTGAAATATGAGTTCAATGTTTTGTCTGCACAAAAAGGTTTCGTGTTCAATTGTTTGGTTATTTAGTTGCACTAAGTTAGGCTGTTTACATCACAATGATTACTCCCTTTTCACACAAAGGGCAGGTAGTGATCTGATAGTAATCCTGGTATATGTTGATGATCTGCTGGTTACTGGGAACAATGTGGAGCTTATTCATCAAGTGAGGACAGACTTGCAAGCTAAGTTCAAAATGAAGGACTTGGGAGAATTAAAATTCTTTCTGGGAATTGAGTTCTCCAGATCAAAAGAAGGAATTCTTATGAATCAAAGGAAATATGCTCTTGAGTTAGTGTCTGAGTTGGGATTGGCTGGTGGAAAGCCTGTTGCTACACATCCTTGAGTTCAATCATAAACTCACCTCAGTAGCATTTGATGAATTCATGAACAAGGGAGAAGCCTCTACAGATGCACAACTTGAGGACCCAGGTAGCTATCAAAGATTAGTAGGCAGACTGTTGTACTTGACAATGACAAGGCGAGACATTGCCTTTGTTGTTCAACTACTGAGCCAACACATGCATGCTCCTATGCAGTCACATATGGAAGCAACTGTACGAGTGGTCAAGTATATCAAGGGAACTGCAGGATTGGGACTGTTTATGCCAGCAAAAGGTAACAAGGAACTGGTTGCCTACTGTGATTCAGATTGGGTTCATGTATGGAAACAAGGAAGTCTATTACTAGTTATATAGTTAAGTTTGGTGAAGCTCTAATCTCTTGGAAGTCCAAGAAGCAAAGCACAGTTTCTAGGAGCTCTGCTGAATCAGAATTCAGGAGCATGGCAGCTGCTGTTGCTGAAGTCACTTCGCTAGTTGGTTTGTTTGGAGAGCTAGGAATTGGATTGAACACTCCTGTGCAGTTGTTCTGTGATAGCAAAGCAGCTATACAGATTGCAGCACACCCCATATTTCATGAAAGGACAAAACACTTTGACATTGATTGTCATTTTGTAAGGGAGAAAATTGAGGGTGGTCAAATTCAGACTCAACATATCGGGACTAAGGAACAACCTGCTGATTTGCTTACCAAGAGTCTATGCAAACCACAACATGAGTATTTGATTAGCAAGCTGGGACGAAGAACCTCTTTCATCCCTCAGCTCAGCTTGAGGGGGAGTGTTGAGAAGTATGCATAGTGTAAAGGTTAGTTAGGAGGTTAGAAGTTAGTTAGTGGGATAAATGTACAGCTGTCAACAGCTAATATATTGTCAGGCAGATAGTGGTTAAGTGATTGATGTATGTATATATATACACATGTACAGTGCATGTAAAGTCAGTTTCGATATTTCCAAACTCTGCTCTATTACTTTCTTCTTCCTTCCTCTGTTCCTTCAATGGCTATGCCTCATTTAACAAAATAAAGTGATTAAAGGTTTCCTAGAAGGCCAGAGTCTATATCAGACCAAGCACGACTTGAAACTTCTCTGCGCTTCCTATGACATAAAACATGTATTAAGGGGTGTGCATCTCGCAGATGTTGGAGCACAGCTTTTGGTGCCTCTAGGCCTCGTGAAATGTGGTCTGTATGAGTTATCAACAGATGGATCTCAGATTCAGATTGAAGAAAAAATAAACTGAGGATTCGAGAAGTGAATCTTGCTTTGTCTTCAACTAGCAATCTAGGAAGCCCTTTGACCAGTATCTACCCACTTGCAATTGGGTAGTCCAAAATCAGGTGGAAATGAAGCAGTAGCTCTATTACAACCATAATATATTACAGATGTTACCCAATCCGATAGTGTATAGAAAACGATACAGTCAAATTCCATGTCAAGCTCCTGTATAAATTCGCTGACCCATAATTTTCCTTCAACTTTGCTCATGCAAATAGCAGTATGGCTAGCGCAAGCTCTTATTGCACTGTTCGCGATAGTCTCAATACTACCCCAGGGCGACTTGGTGTCAATTCGTTGGAAGCTTTCAACAAATAACTTGTCCGTAGGGCTCGAGTTTCTATTTTTTCACTCATATTTAACCATAGGGGTAAAGATATTGGCAGCGGATAACTCATGGAGGAACATCCTGGAATGGTCGCACGATTGGGACATTGTGTCTAACAGCTGGCCTGTAGTAGACACCATGGATTTCTCTCCCAATGCCATTGTTGATAGTGGTGTAATACATGGAAGATTCAACTGAAGACTATTATCAAACACAATTTCTATACTGTCAAACACACGCCCAGCTACTGAACCGGGATCAAATGGAAAATGAAGTAACATATATTGAGCAACCACCTTCTCAGAGATTAGACTATACCTAAACGCTCCACTATAGTCAGGCGTTTCATCGAACAGTGAGGAAGCAACACCAGATTTCTCAAGGTCTGTGAAATTAGGGGCAATGGACAGAGATTCATGCCGCTTAATTTCTGACTTTGTGTCCCCAGTAACAATCACAAGTAGCTGCGAATTAAGATTTGTCGTCACGAAATCTTCTTCCTTTGTGGTGTTATCGTCCAAACCAGAGTTCAACTCAGAGGAAATGACGACTGCATCAGAAATATTTGCAGATTCAACAGACAAAATGACAGCAGTACTAGAGTGCTCAAACTCTAATAGGCTGGGATTTTGTTTGGTTTGTGGATCAACAAACACCTTGGAGAGGCAATGAGGCATTTCGTCGAACACCAGGGTTACGGTCATGTCTGAATAGATATGTACTGAAATTGGAACAGCCATATTAGTCTCCTCATCGATCATTTCAGCAAATATAATAGAGTCGCAACTCATGTTCTGCAGTAGTGATTGATCTGGAGCTGGAGGTGGAAAAGTGGGGCACAAGGGTGGAAGTGGAGTCGGAAAAAATGGTTGTTGGAATGGATATCGAGGAGGTGGAAAAGAAGTCACCCAGTTGGTAGAGGAGGGACAACAAGAGCACCAACACCAATGTAATGGATCCATATTTACTAAATGTAACGATAATGCAATATTAAACCAAACTGAGGAATTACAACTGATTCATGGAACAAAAAAATGGAAAATTAGAAAAGAGAGGTTCAAGATTGCTATTACAAAATAGCTAATGAAAAGAAAAGATAAGTTCTAGCTTAGCCTAACAATTACACACTCCTGTTATTTATATTTACTCTATTTCCTTCAGCACTGTAATATTTTAATGGATTTTCTCAACCCGGATCCCAATCACATATTGGTATTTTCTCATTTTAACAACGGGCCCAAATACCAGCCCAATAATATAATTGGTAAAAGGCATGTTCATAACAAAATCTATCTGGGGTTAATCCAATTTTTCCTTATTTGTTTCATCAAAGGCACCAAAAACGATGTCTTTTGAAGTTTGATATAAAAAATGGTCCTTCAGTATTTGAAATAGGTGCAGTTGATATATATTTTTCCATGAATTAATATATTCCCTGAAAAATGTTATAAATGTGGCCAGTGAAAATCTATAAGGCTGATCCAACTTGTTTGGAAGCGAAGCCTAGTCGCCGTTGTTTAAGTACAAAAATAGGTGACATGGTAATTGTACAAGGCATGATAGAGCATATGCGGATCTATGATTTGAGTGGGACGTGAGCACTAATATCTTTACATATGCCAATTAGTAGTGACAAAGTTTAGCGTGCAACGTTTTGCAATGGCTTGTTGATGTGTGTGATCTCCTCCAAAACTGAAGTATCTGAACTCAAACTTGGTATCGTTTACAATCCTGCAAAGAATGAGTATCATAAATTGCCGAACCCCTATGTCATGTATTATGAAGTGGTTTATGGATATAATTTGATATTTGATCCTTCGGAACCACCCTATTACAAAGCTTTGTGTATTAAGCGTTTGGGTACTACTTTTAAGGGTCACTTTTTTGGCACTTCAGATTTCAAAGTGAGTGTGTATGTGCGAGGTAATGAGTCATGGAGATCTTGTTGTCGTTTCTCTCCACCTTATGGTATGCGCTTTGATAGTGGAGTGTTTTGGAATGGTGGAATTCATTGGATTGGTGAATACTCCGTTTACTTTGATGCTAAATCAGAGGAAGTCGTCGTGAAAAATATGCCACCAAGATCTCAGGGGTATTGTAGCGAAAAGATTAGGCATTTTGGGGAATGGGGTGGTCATTTGCATCTTATTCAGGTTCAAAGCCTATATGCTAAGAAATTTAATGTGCTTGAGTTAGACAAAGATACCTGGAAGTGGTCAGTGAAGTATCGTGTTCATCTTGCTCGGTCAATTTCAGCATTTCCTGAGATAGTTCAACAGACATCATCTGGCACACAATATGCATTTTCCATTTTGTCTGTGATTCGAGGAGAGAGTGAAGAAGATTCATTCCTTCTGCTAACTATTCCCGGAAAAATTGATTCCGGTTAAAGATTGGACTACTCGTCCAAAATAATGCTCTTATCAGCAGCTTCCGAGTACTTCTCTTTCCTCTTTTTGTGTTTCTTCTGGGAAAAGATTATCTCTTAGGTACTTCATGTGAAGATTTCTTCAAAGATGCTTGAAAAACTTAATATCAATTCTTTAGCTTTCATTTTTTTTTTTT
>AWOL01S0006577.1:5629-22851 GCA_000715115.1 Nicotiana otophora | reverse complement strand
CTCTCACAATCAAGTGTTGCAAAGTTTCATATTAGCCTAGTAGTAATGTCATTTTTAGCATTTGGCTTGTTCAGGTTCGTCCTACTTATTGATATTATAGGTGACGATCGTTTGAGCTACAACTTTAGGCTGCAAATAAATTTTAAATTCAAGTCTTATTCAGTCTAGAATAGCTTATCTTGTTTGCTAATTATTTGTCATGCTTATATCTATCAGGTCTGTTCGAGTTTGAAAACTGATTCATTGTTTTATTCCTAGACTGACAATGGCGGAGAGCCACATAGATAAAAGACTTGCTGTTATTGTAGCGGTGGATGTCATTGCTGGAAATGCTGATCTTTTATCTGAAATTCTACTCCGTTTGCCTGCACGATCTCTCATCAGGTTCAGTCTAGTATGCAAACTTTGGTGCTCAATCATTACCGGTATGCAATTTAGGCTTAGTCATTGTCGTACTCTTGCATTTTCTAATGCTCTAACCCCGTCTGGGATCTACTTTTACGATTGCCTAACCAATCTCCAGAAAGTCGAATCCCTTCCTCTTTCTGATAATGTAACTAGCCTCCCTCCTCTTCCCCTCCTTGACCCAATGGCTTTAAAAAAAGGAGATGCAATTGAGGTTATGCAAGTCAAGGTTATGCAATCTTGCAATGGCCTGTTAATGTGCGTGATGAAAACTAAAGCAGGGAATATCAAACTTGGTATTGTTTACAATCCTGCAAATAAAGAGTGGTGTCCATTGCCGAGCCCCTATGACAAGTATTATGGTAATGTCTATTATAATCTGATATTTGATCCTTCAGAACCACCTTATTACAAAGCTTTGTGTATTAAGCGTTTGGGTTCCTATTGGTCGGATGTCGAAGTGAGTGTGTATGTGCCAGGGAGCGAGTCATGGAGATCGTGTTGTCGTTTCTCTCCACCCTATGATATGCGCTTTGACAGTGGAGTGTTTTGGAATGGTGCAATTCATTGGATTGGTGAAAACTCCTCCATTTACTTTGATGCTAATTCAGAGGAAGTTGTAAGGAAAGATATGCCACCAAGGCCTCAGGGACAATGTAGAGAAAAGATTAGGTATTTTGGGGAATGGGGTGGCCATTTGCATCTTATTCAGGTTCGGAGCCTATATGCCAAGAAATTCAATGTACTCGAATTAGACAAAAATACCTGGAAGTGGTCAGTGAAGTATCGTGTTCATCTTGCTCGGTTAATTTCAGCATTTCCTGAGATGGTTCAGCAGACATCATCTGGCACACAATATGCTTTTTCCATTTTGTCAGTGATTCGAGGAGAGAAAGAAGAAGATTCAGTCCTACTGCTTACTATTCCGGGGAAGGTGATCGCCTACAACTTAGTGCTTAAAACTGCTGAAGTAGTCCGCGAGTTGCCTGGTGAAATAGGTGATACTTTACGCTTTAATCATGTTTGTGCTTATCAGTATACTGAAAGTTTGGCTCCTGTTCCAGCTCTCAAAAATTTGTCTTAGCTCTTTTGAATTTCTTCTGTAAAGAAGTTATCTTGCAGGTATTTCATGTGAAAACTTCTTCAGAAATGCTAGAAAACTAAATGTCAAATCTTAGCTTTCGTAGTTGCTTTTGGGAATTCAGTATAAATGTTATAGAACCTTTACTGAAAAATGCGTCCAATGTTTTATCTGCACAAAATGATTGTGCTTAACTCTTTAGTTATTTGGTTTTATTTACACTTTCACTTTATCATTCAGTAATTTCATTTATGTGGTTGATGAATAGTAGGTATGAGTTGTTGGAATCACTCTCTCGTGTTTACGTCAAACCAACTATTTAACTTTAGGATTCATTACAGTGACATATATCAACCTCTCTACCCCAAGGTAGGGATAAGGTTTGCGTACAAACTATTTTCTCTAGACCCCGCTCGTGTGATTATATTGGGTTTGTTGTTGAACAGTTACATATATATCACTTTACCATAGTTTTGGTGACATATATATACAGGGCGAAGTTAGAAGTTTATACAAGGGAATTCAAAAAAATAGGATTTTAACTTGTGACCTTATAATGTCTTCCCTCGTTTCCATTTGTTGTTTGAAGAGGCAAAATGGTTATTTTCCTTTATTTTTGTCAAATATGTGTCTGTAGCTCTAAAAGTTAAAGTTAAACTTAAATAATTATCTCTGCCCGCTGGTTATGTGCCTATGTTGCGTCTATATGCTTAAATAATCCAAGAATTAATTAGGCAGTTCTATTTTTAATAATATGACAAGAAGTATTAGGTTTTCAGATACATTGAACTTTGTTATTCATGATATGTTATTGGTCACCAAAATTTCAAACTCCAAATCTGCTGGAAAAAAACAAAAGGATACTAAAAACCTCTATAGTTTCAAAGCAAACTAGTGCAACCCTGATTGTACTTTAGGCATCTAGTATTCGAAACTCATTGGCTCGACTAATTTGAATTCATATTAGGTAAGCTGAATAAAGGAGATAAAACTCTTCCTACTAAGAGGCTCTCCATTCCTTAGCTTGTCAAGTATATTCATCAATCAATATATTTAATCTAGGTTTTAGCTTTTGTAATTTTTATGCAACCATAATTTGGAATCAATCGAAGCTCTTACGCTTTTGATGAAGCAAAATATAATTCGACAACAAATTATTCTTGTAGTCTGCAGCAAAAACCCTTTAGCTTTTGAATTTTTTTACTCAACCTTTAAATGGAAAAGTATCAACTTCTAAACCAACTTCGTGCTCGTTCTTTTTTCATCTTTTCTCTTCTGTTTTAGATCTACTCACGGTAGTTGTATACGGTCAAAACCGAACTTGCTCCTCGTATGGCTAATCGAGACTGGAACATGATAGACCAAGGTTCAACCTCGTGTGATATCGAGTGATGATGCGAAGTTAGATTGCCGGGCTCGTGACCCAGAGACCTATCAAGATCGAGATTGGCCAAGATCGAGATCGAGCAAAATAGAGATCGATCAAGATCGAGATCGAGCAAAATAGAGACCGATCAAGATCGAGATTGGCCAAGATCAAGGAAAGCTTATCGAGCCAAAAAAAAGAAAGCCGGAATATTCGCAACTGGGCGAGAATCTCGGCGGAAATCCCGGCGCATATCAAGGAGAGGGCAATTAATTAATCTATCATGGGATTCCTTACTATGTTTAGAATTACATTGAGGTAGGACTCCCCTACTATATAATGGGGGTCTGATCATTTGTAGAGGAGGAATATATACATTCATGCAATATAAAGCAATTTACTGCCCTTCTTCTCGTTTTCAATATTTAGTCATTTTGTTCTTGTATCAGTTTATTCTCTACTTGGTTTGATGGCGATCAAACTCGAGGGCCAAGGCTAATTGATTCATTCGGTTTGCATTTATTTCGTTTACAATTAATTTCGATTTCTCAATTTGTACCAAGCTATATCACGTATCCTTAAAACTACGTACAAATTCAATTGTTATCCATTTTTTGGGTAAACAGTTTGGCGCCCACCGTGGGGCCAAGGATAATAGTGGTTATTTGATACAAATATCTATAAAATACACAATTTTACACTTGCTTTTTGAAGTATCTTTGATTTCATGCTAAAAATGACGAACTCTCAATTACTGTCCCTGCATATTGACAACGGATCTCGCCATCAAGGTGAGAATAACAACGTGACTCCCGGTGATGTAAGGCCACCCGCTGACCCCGTTGGGACTCGGTTCGCGGATCCGATTGACGTTAATTCACATATAGCCATCGACGCGGACCGGCATACCGGTCCCGAAAATAACATCCATGATGGAACCCGATCCGCAACTCAAAACACCCAAAATATCGAATAAGACGGGATCAGCCTACGTATGATCTTCGAAATGCCGCAAGCTCAACAGGTGGCGATAGCTCAGTTGTAGAGTCAAACCTAACACCGAGCAGGGCTGAGCCCGATCCACCTCAAGAAGTCACCCACAAAACGGGGCCAGCCGTGGTGAGGTCAAATGAACAAGAATCGGGGACTAACCCCGAAATTATAAAAATGCTCGAGGAACTGATAAAGCGGATAGAGTCAGGGGAAAAGAAGATCGAAGAAAATGACAAGAAGGTGGAAACTTATAACTCCAGGGTTGATCAGATCCCAGAAGCACCACCAATATTGAAGGGTTTGGATTCCAAAAAGTTCGTATAAAAGCCCTTCCCCCCGAGCGCAACTCCCAAACCGATCCCCAAGAAGTTCCGCATGCCCGAGATTCCTAAGTATAATGGAACGACCGACCCCAACCAGCTCGTCACCTCTTACACGTGTGCCATTAAAGGGAATGATCTAGAGGACGATAAGATCGAATCTGTGTTACTAAAGAAATTCGGGGAAACCCTGTCAAAGGGAGCAATGATATGGTACCATAATTTACTAATTCTATCGATTATTTTGCCATGCTTGTAGATTCTTTCGTAAAAGCACACACCGGAGCCATAAAGGTCGAGACTAAGAAGTCAGATCTTTTCAAGGTAAATCAGAAAGATAACAAGATGCTCAGAGAGTTTGTGTCTCGTTTTCAAATAGAACGAATGGATCTACCACCTGTCACCGATGATGGGGTCGTTCAAGCTTTCACCCAAGAACTAAATGAATGAAGCTTAGTGGCTTTACAACAGTTGAAGCAGAACTTGATTGAGTACCCGGTTGTTACCCGGGCCGATATACATAATCGATATCAATCGAAGATTAGAGTCGAAGACGACCAGCTGAGGGCTCCTTCCGGGCTCGTTACCAAAAGGGACGTTAATCGAGAACCAAGGTTGAACAGGGATCGATACCAGCCGTATAATAGAGATCGTAGGGGCAACGGACCTGGGCACAACTCCGTACGAGGTGAAAGGAGAAATGATCGAGGCCAGAGCTCTCGAGGGCTCATAAGCAAGAATAGTTTCGACAGGCATACCCGACCTAAGGAAGCACCGTGATTGTCGGAGTATAACTTTAATGTTGATGCATCCGCCATCGTATCGGCTATCAGACGCATCAAGGAAACTAAATGGCCTCGACCTCTGCAGACCGATCCATCCCAGAGAAATCCCAATCAAGTATGCAAGTATCATGGCACCCATGGCCACAGAACGGAAGATTGCAGGCAGTTGAGAGAAGAAGTAGCCCGGTTATTCAATGAAGGGCACCTTCGGGAGTTTCTAAGTGATCGGGCCAAGAATCATTTCAAAAATAGAGAGTTCAATAGACAAAACGAGCAAGAAGAACCGTAATACGTTATTCACATGATTGTCGTAGGGATCGATGTTTCCCAAGGGCCAGTGTTAAAATGCACTAAGGTGTCGATTATAAGGGAGAGGCGATCTCGGGCTCAAGATTACATACCAAAAGGAACCTTGTGCTTCAACTATGAAGACGCAGAAGGAATCATGCAACCCAATAACGGTGCGCTGGTAATCTCTGTACTCATGAATAAGATTCAAGTTAAACGTGTGTTAATTGATCTAGGTAGTTCGGCCAATATCATTCGATCGAGGGTCGTAGGACAACTCGGCCTACAGGACCGGGTTGTGCCCGCGGCCATAGTGCTAAATGGATTCAACATGGCATGTGAAACTACTAAGGGCGAGATAACTTTGCCAGTAAATGTGGCCGGGACCATCCAAGAGACGAAGTTCCATGTGATCGAGGGTGACATGAGGTATAATGCCCTGTTCGGGAGACCATGGATCCACAATATGAGAGTAGTGCCCTCGACCCTTCACCAAGTTCTAAAATTCCCAACACCAGAGGGAATCAAAACAATCTACGGGGAGCAACCCGCTGCAAAGAAAATGTTTTCCGTTGAAGAAGTGATTCCGATATCGTCACTCTCATCGATGGAGGGGTCAAATTCGAAGGGAAAATAGGAGGCCAAATAGCAATCACATACGCCGGCCTCGACCCAACTAGAGAAACAAGGGACTGACGAAGATGATGATTATGGGCTCCCTCGATCCTTCATAGTCCCTGATGACTCCGATGCTACCAAGTCAACGGTCGAAGAGCTAGAGCAAATCATACTAATCGAACATCTCCCTGAACGAAAGGTATACTTGGGCACGGGGCTAAATCCCGAGCTCAGGAAAAAGCTTATTCAATTTCTTATAGCTAACATGAATTGATTCGCTTGGTCCCATCTTGACATGACAGGGATCCCACTGGAAATCACCACCCATAAACTAAGCTTGGACCCGAAGTTCCATCCGGTGAAGCAAAAAAGAAGACCCTAGTCTGAGGTCAAACATGCTTTCATCAAAGACGAGGTAACCAAGCTTCTTAAAATAGGGTTCATCCGTGAAGTAAAATACCCAGAATGGTTAGCAAATGTAGTAGTAGTCCCTAAGAAAGGAAACAAACTTAGAATGTGTGTAGATTACAAAGATCTAAATAAATCATGCCCAAGGATTCTTTTCCTTTGCCTAATATCGATCGCATGATCGATGCCAGGGCCGGCCACGAGATCCTCAGTTTTCTCGATGCCTATTCCTGGTACAACCAAATACAGATGAACCCNTCTCACAAGAAAAGAAGGTTATCTTTTTACCATTTTAATACTTAAGCATATGAAAATTTGTACTCTTTATATGACATTAGGAAAATTAGAAGTTGAGAAAATATATGCATTTTTACCTGGATATTTTAATGAAATAATAGTGTATGTATTGATTTTATATGGTACCACATGACCATGATAGTATGTTATCTATTGCTATAATGTAATGCCATTTGAATAAAAAAATATTGGTGCCACTTATCAACGCCTATTAAATCGGATTTTCGAAGAATAAATAGAAAAATCTATGGAAATTGACATTGATGACATGCTAGTTAAGTCCCTGCGAGCAGAGGACCACTTGAAGCACTTGCAGGAAAATCTCAGTATATTAAAGAGATACAACATGAAGTTGAACCAGGAAAAATGCGCATTCGGGGTCGGGTCAGGCAAATTTCTCGGATTCATGGTATCCAACAGAGGAATCAAGATTAATCCCGACAAAATCGAAGCTATCGATGGCATCACAAGAGTAGACAGCGTAAAGGTCGTGCAGAGGTTAACTGGCGCATGGCCGTCCTGGGGCGATTCATCTCGAGGTCATCCGATAAGGGTCACCGATGTTTCTCGTTGTTAAAGAAGAAAAATAACTTCACATGGACCCCGGGATGCCAACAGGCCATGGAAGAGCTTAAACAGTACTTATCGAGCCTGGCACTACTTCACACGCCGAGGGAAGACGAACAACTTTACTTGTATTTGGCAGTATCGAAGGTAGCGGTAAGTGGAGTCCTAGTCCGAGAAGAACGAAGTATGTAATTTCCTATTTATTATGTCAGCCGGACCTTAGGTGAGGCCAAAACTAGATATCCCTACCTAGAAAAATTGGCGCTCACTTTGATATGCGCCTCTAGGAAACTAAAACCGTATTTTCAAAGTCACCCCATATGTGTTGTAACAACTTATCCACTTCGAAATATTTTGCATAAACCCGAGCTTTCGATACGGTTGGCCAAATGGGCCGTAGAAATCAGCGGGTATGATATTGAATATCGACCCCGCACAACAATTAAGTCTCAAATTTTGGCAGACTTCATAGCTGACTTCACGCCGGCCCTAGTACCCGAGGTCGAAAGAGAACTATTGATAAACTCGGGTACTCCTCAGGAATCTGGACCCTCTTCACGGACGGTGCTTCGAACGCAAGAGGGTCTGAACTCGAGATCATACTAAAACCACCCACAGGTAATGTGGTTAGACAATCTATTAAAACTGTGAAATTGACTAACAATGAGGCCGAATATGAGGCCATGATTGCAGGTCTTGAACTAGCCAATGGCTTGGGAGCGGAGGTGATCGAAGACAAATGCGACTCCCTCCTCGTGGTAACAGAACCTTAGAGGTTAGGGAAGAACGAATGCAAAGATACCTAGATAAGTCACAAGTAACTTTGCATCGATTTAAAGAATGAACTTTGCTACATGTGCCTCGAGATCAGAATAGTGAGGTAGATGCCCTCGCAAACTTAAGGTCATCGGTCGAGGACAACGAGCTCAATTCGGGGGCCGTCGTCCAACTCATAAGGTCAGTAGTCGAAGAATGCCACGCCGAGATAAATTTCACAATCTTGACCTGGGATTGCAGAAATAAGTACATAGAGTATTTGAAAACCGAAAAGCTTCCCTCATATCCGAAAGAATCGAGAGCCTTGCGCACGAAGGCAGCACGATTCACTTTGTCCAAATATGGAACCTTGTTCAGAAGAATGTTCGATGGTCCATTAGCGATATGTCTGGGATCGGGAGACATCGAGTATGTTCTAAGGGAAGTTCACGAGGGCACTTGCGAAAATTACACCAGTGCTGAATCATTGGTTCAAATGATAATTAGAGCCGACTATTACTCGATCGACATGGAAAAAGATGCGAAAGAGTTTGTTCAAAAATGTGATAAATGCCAAAGGCATGCACCAATGATTCACCAACCCGGGGAACTGCTCCATTCGGTCTTGTCACCATGGCCGTTCATGAAGTGGGGAATGGACATCGTTGGCCCTCTTCCATGGGCACCAGGTAAAGCTCAATTTATTTTATTTATGACAGACTATTTTTCTAAGTGGGCTGAAGCGCAAGCTTTCGAGAAAGTTAGGGAGAAGAAAGTCATCGACTTCATTTGGGATCACATTATATGTCGATTCGGGATGACATCCGAAATTATGTGTGATAATGGGAAACAATTCATCGGCAACAAAGTGATCAAATTCCTCGAAGATCAAAAGAATCCTATCAACACCTTATCATCCTAGCGGGAACGGACAATCCGAATCGACCAACAAAACCATCATCCAAAATCTTAAGAAGAGGCTAACCGACGCCAAAGGAAAGTGGAAGGAAATTTTGCCCGAAGTTCTTTGGGCATACCGCAAAACCTCGAAGTCCAGTACCGAGGCTACCCATTCTTATTAGTTTATGGAGACGAAGCTCTAATACCAGTAGAAGTCGGAGAACCGAGTATTCGGTTCCGATATGCAACAAAGGAAATAAATAACGAGGCCATGAATACGAGCCTAGAACTATTAGATGAAAGGCGTGAAACCACCCTTATCTGATTAGCCGCCCAAAAGCAGCGGATCGAGAGATACTAAAATCGAAGAGCCAATCTTCGATATTTTAACATCGGGGACTTAGTGCTAAGAAAAGTCAACCTCAACACCAAAAATCCTAGTTAAGGAAAATTGAGTCCAAATTGGGAAGGACCGTACCAAATTCTCGAGGTCACTGGAAAAGGGTCCTACAAGCTTGGAACGATAAATAGGGAACAACTACCGAGCAATTAGAACATATATCACCTAAAACGGTACTACTGTTAAGGTACGCCCCTTTTTCATTCCTTTTCTATTTCAGATTAACACTTGCTGGTGGTCGACAAGAAATGACGATGGATTTTTCAGCAAACGGCACAAAGTTTTTAGATCTGAAAGCACGTGTTGCACTCTTTTTCCCTCAGACCGATTTTGTCCCAAATGGATTTTTTCAACGAGGTTTTTGACGAGGCAACAATGAATCGTGCTAACTTAGAATCAAGCCCGATTACGAATCAGCATCGAAGATCTATTCAACAATATTCGAGGTTCCTTTACAATCAACCTCGAATATTGGGGGCTACCCTCGGACATGCATTATCTTCAAATATCAACTCTAGCGAGGAAACTACTTCATAAAGGGAGGGTCTCGATAGATAGGATTTATTGTAAGGGTCAAACGGTCAAAATGAACCGTGCCTGCGTAGATTGCTCGAGCCCTGTTTTGATCGAGAATAAAGAGAAGTACCTTCCTTACAAACATCTTATGCTTTACAAACATTTCTTTAAATCTTCTCTCTTTACCTCTCTTAAAATGCTTCGTACTTCCGAAAATAACGAGCCCAAGGGCAATACTCAACCGGAATACGAACGTTCGCTCCCTCACTCGGGGACTGCCATCCGACTCAAACAACCCAAGTCATCGGGCCTCAGAAGCAAAAGACCTAATAGGTAAATCCCCAATTTTTAAAGGTCATGGCCATCCCACTCGGGGACTATTATCTCGGGCAAGCCCGGATAAAATGGGAAAACAAGCCCAATGGGTAGCTCCAGAAATAAAAGGCTACGGCCAATTTAACACGGTTCAGGGACGTCCGAAATCCATAACAAAAATAGGCCTTCGAATAAGAGAAAATTCTTTCACAACCGGTTCTAAAGGCTACCCTCGGCAAAAGTCTCAAACTTAAGATGTTTTTGGGGAAAAACTTCGGTAACATCAAGCCCCAATAATGCCTTAACCTAGAAAGACAGTAAAAGCAAGGTTTGTTCGAACCCTCGAACACAACCTTATTTCATGCTAAGGTATTTTCAACCTTTGTAAATACAAATGACAAAGCAAAGGAAAAGTATAAGAGCCGAAAGGGAAAGAAAAGTCTTATATTTATATACAATAATTTTTTACAAAGGCCAAATTGGCCTAATACAAAAATTTACAACGGCCAAAAACGGCCTCAGAAAAAATACAAAAGATAAACAAAAAAATCCTAAATGGCTTGGTCTTCGTCGTAGGTTGTATTTCCATCCTCGGGATTTTCTCTATCTTCGGATTCACTCGAGCTCTCGGATTCTTCCTCAGGGAAGGCCAGCCTCTAGGCCCTGGCTTCCTCTAATTTGGCATTTTCGATCTCAGCCGTAATATCGAAACCCTGAGACTTAACTCCCTCGACGACTTCCCTTCGAGCTTGACATTTTGCATGATCTACCATGCCCTTAGCCTGGATGGCCTCGACGTCGACCGTAAACTGGGCCACTTTAGCATAAGCTTTTGTGTTGGCCACGGTCACCTCATATCTAGCCACGACCACCTCAGATCTGGCCACTTCGAGTTCGTTGGCCAAATTTGTCTTATCAGAAATGGCCAAATCCAACCGAGACTGAAGCTCCTTGATCTTCTCGACCTGCACCGAGGCCTTCTCTTTTATAGATTGGAGATGGGTCTCGGTCGACTCCAGTTGCTCTTAGACAGTTTCCTTTTTTCGAGGCTAGGACGTCTATGTTCTTTTTGAATTCTTCCGCCTCGGCCTGTATCGCATCTACCTGTGTTTGGAGTCATCCGATTTGTTCGAGCCTTTGCCGAACCTGCAGAATCGGATCATTAGTAGTTATATCTAATTCATCTTCACTATCGTGAAGAACTCTGAATACCTTCTCGGCTATCTGAGCATGCTCATCTCGAGCCGTCACTAAATCGGCCTGAATGTTCTCACTGAGAAGCTTGTAAGTATCATTTTTCTCAGTAAGGCCCCGAACCTCAGCCTTGTGCTCCTCTCGGATTCGGAGGAAAGCCTTATGATGGAACACCGAAGCCTGCAAACAAGGAAGATGATGTTAGAATTATCTACATCTCCGAGTTTAAAAGAAATAATGGAGAGACCCTCAGAGTTACCCGATTCAGAGCATGTTGGGCCTCATTAAAAAGGCAAGCGGCCCCCACCGCGTTCATCACAGCTTGATCTTCCTCGGTCACCAAGGACCTAAGGTAGCTAGCAATCCCCACAGGGGGAGAGAAAATCCGGGCATCCTTCGGGATAGAAAGCACTATATTCCACCTGCGGTCGGGGTTAACACTTGGGGCCGAGAATCGGTCCGCCAGTTTTGTGCCCGATGAAGAACCGGTAGCGCCCGATGATGGAACATTTTTCGGTACCGGTAAACCACCAAACCCGGTGGCATCTTCCGAGGCAGCGGACTCAAACCCATCCAAGAAGCCATGGATATCGGTCACCCCCTAAATACCTTCGTAAGAGCGACCTTCCAATGTATTGGCCTCGCGGATCATAGCGTCCGAAATCTGAGGCGATCCAGAAATATCGATCAGTTCGAGCTCGTCCCTCGGGATATCTTCCGCTGCCTGGGAAGCATCGACCCCGATCTCTCTCTCGACCATCTCAGCTTGGGATAAAGTGGCCTCAACTCTTTGCTAAAGCTCCCTTATCAACCTCCGCCGATTCGGAGGACTTTTTTGTCGAAACACCATCCCGCACACGGGCCACTAGTTTGGAATTATCTTCCTCTTTAGACTCATCCCTTAATCAGCGGATTAAGTCCAAAGGCATAGCACCAGTGTTCCCTTTGGGCTTGCGAGACTTCCTCGCCAGTTTTTCCTTTTCCAAGCCCAGGGAACTCGGGGCCCCTTTTATCTTCTTTTCTTTAGCCTGCTTCGGAACAGATGGGAGGACTTCTTCGTCACTAGATGGGGGCCTCATCGCAACATCCTTCCCGAGGCCTACAAAGGAAAAAAGGAAAGTAAGCAAGAGAAGAAGCTCAAACGATAACCGTTCCAAGAGAGAAACTCACCATGATTGTGGGCCTCACATCGACCCTTTGATAACTCCAGCCAAGCACGCTCGAAGTATGTTTTCTGCGACACCAGGACCTCGACCCATTGCTTGAGTTCTGGAATCCATTCCGGCATCTGGGCCACAACTGCAACCCCAAAAACAGAGATGAGGAAAGAGGATAAGAAGTAAAACAAAAAAATTGAACGTTCAAAGGGAAAAACTACTCACGATTCATGTTCCATTTCTCAGTAAATGACATGTCTTCAGCAAGGATCAGGTCCGAAGTCCTTATTCGGACAAATCGTCCCATCCAACCTCGATCACGAGTTTCGTCTATGCTCAAGAATGGGGCTTTGTTGGCTCGGCAAGCAAGCTTGATCAACCCTCCTCGATAGAGCCGGGGACTGTAAAGGCACATAAGGTCAAGGGTGAAAAGACACCCCTCGATTTTGCTTGTGAAGAATCGGAGGAGAATCACTATTCTCCAAAATGAAGGATGGATCTGGCCGAGGGTCACGTCGTATCTCTTACAGAAGGCGATGATGACAGGGTCTAAGGGACCCAACGTGAAAGGGTAAGTGTAAACACTTAGGAACCCCTCCACGTGGGTAGTAATCGATTCCTCGGGCGATGGGACTACCACATGTTGTTTGCCCCAATTGCATTCTTCTTTCACTTTGTCGAGGATTTTCTTGGTGATTGAGCACATGTACCTCGAGACCGGCTCACATCGGCCCGGTACCGAGGAGGCCTTTTCGAGCTTAAAGTCAATAATGGTTGGGCACACTACTGGAACAAATTCCTCAGTATGGGGCTCCGCCGCAGCCTTACCACCGGCAGGTTTTGATGAAGAAGCAACCTCTTTTTGTAGCACGATTTTGGAAGTTTTCGCCATTGATGAACAAGGGAAAAGAGAATTAGGATGGTATGCGGTTTGATTAGAGTTCTAGAAATTTGGGCGTGAAAATTATGAAACAAAGAGATTTTCTGAAGAAGAACCAAGGGTAGAAAGTGCTCTGAGTGTAAAGTTCGAATGAGAAAAGCTAGGATTCTTATAGGTTGCTGGCGACTATTAGGAACCAGTAATGGCTGACCAGCAACTGACAAGCATTTAATGCCTTGGTAACTGGACCGACGTGACGTTTCGTCACATACGTCATAATCGGGCTCGTCACTGACGTCATTACCCATTGAGTCGGAGTTAGGAAATTCATATCGTTTCTCGCCATTTTCTTTTCGAGAAACGAGGGGACTATCTGTATACGGTACCGAGCTTGCCCTTCGTATGACTATTTAAGACTGGAACATGATAAACCAAGGTTCAACCTTGTGTGATATCGAGCCATGATGCGAAAGTTAGATTGCCGGGCTCGTGACCTAGAGACCGATCAAGATCGAGGTCGACCAAGATCGAGATCGAGCAAAATAGAGATCGATCAAGATCGAGATCGGCCAAGATCGAGATCGATCAAGATCGAGATCGGCCAAGATCGAGATCGATCAAGATAGAGATCGGCCAAGATCGAGATCAAGCAAAACAGAGACCGATCAAGATAGAGATCGGCCAAGATTGGGGAAAGCTTATCGAGCCAAAAAATAGAAAGACGGAATATCCGCAATTGGGCGAGAATCTCGGCGGAAATTCCGGCGCATATCAAGGAGAGGGCAATTAATTAATCTATCATGGGATTCATTACTATGTTTAGAATTACATTGAGGGTAGGACTTCCCTACTATATAAAGAGGGTATGATCACTTGTAGAGGAGGGATATATACATTCATGCAATATAAAGCAATTTACTGCCCTTCTTCTGGTTTTCAATATTTAGTCATTTTGTTCTTGTATTAGTTTATTCTCCACTTGGTTTGAGGATGATCAAACTCGAGGGCCAAGGCTAATTGATTCATTCGGTTTGCATTTATTTCGTTTACCGTTAATTTTATATATATATATATATTCTCAATTTGTACCAAGCTATATCACGTATAATTAAAATCACGTACAAATTAATTGTTATCCATTTTTCGAGTAAACAGTATTCTTAGCCAATATCCCTACACAATCGAATAAATTATTTCTAAAGTAGTTATAGTAGCTATTCTCGATTCTTTTTAATAAACCAGTTTTTAAACACATGCCCTATGCAAGTAGTACTGAATGAAATGACATATGCTTCACATTAAAACTAAAGTGTAATGAATAATAGAAAAGTTAAAGAGAAAAAGAACTAACTTAAATTGATGAGCAGTCACCTTATTCGAATGACATATTTGTTGAACGACATATGATTAGATATTGTCTGAACCTGTAAAATTAAACAACTAAATTTAGTTAGGTATGTAAAATGTATAAAGAGTTATATTTTCAAGTTATTAGGTGCAGACATGAAATATATTCGAATCATATCTAATACTTCCTTATAGACAATGTTCTTGAAGTACCTACTCTAGTAAAAGCAATTGCCCAATTTACATAATAAATAAGAAATATTCATTTCCGCGCATGAAAGAGCAACAATGTACTGACAAAGAGAGTAAATACAAGAACAAAGTGATACGATGTAAAGCTAGTGTTATATAAGCTTGCATAAAGTGTAATGTAACCGTTTCTATTTTTATGTGTATCTACTTAGTGCTATATTTTTTAAAATGTCATAAAGTAGCTCATTCCTTATTAACCATTAACAAAGTAAAATTTTTGTTTCTTTTTTCTTTCTTATTTTTTATTTGTTTATGCCAAGAGAGGAGTACTGGGAAAACATAAACATCTATATAGAATTAATCCATCAATAAAATGGGTCAATGAGCGAGAAAGAGATCAATAAGAAAGATAATGATAAAAAATAGTGACGGTAAGTTGCACACCCCATCCTTGGAACATGCTCTTCCCAAGAATTTGAAATTTATTTAGCAAAAGGATAAAAAGAAGAAAAAAAGAAATGTCATGAAACTTCTAATAAAGCTTATTATTTTACAAAGACCAAATTTCTCAAATTAGCTAGTCGATTAGCTTGATTATAAGAAATCATTTCTCAAAAACTCACCAGCTAGTCAATTTGCTTGATTAAGAAAGCTGACACTTCTGCAATTTGTTATCCGGTGAAATAATTAATAACATTACAAAGTGATACTAAATAAAAATTAGCATAAACAAAAATATACAGTATCATGAATACTCATAGGAAATAACAAAAGAAAATGAACATACCTAGTAAATCTGCAGCTTTCCGGATCTATTGTTTCTTTAATGGTGAGGGTTATACATTTCCATTTGTAAAAGTGATCATTGATTAGAAATGAAACCAAAAGTTCTTCAGCTAACGTTAAACTGTTAAAGTTAGGAGGTAATGAGTCATAGATTGTGATAAATATTCTTTTCAATTAACAGCTCATTGTAGTAATTAATTATCATTTAATAGGGTTCCAATGTAACAACCAACTTAATTTTCTGTTAGCCAAATGATTAATGACCATATTGGTTGAAATAAAGCTGACATACCATAGGGCCGAGAATAATTAGCAGAAAATGAACAAGTCTTCACATATGTAGAGTATTCTAGAAATGATTGATTGTGGTAAATAATCATTTAATGAATTTTATTTGGCTAAAGGCTAATTTGGTCATAGGGTGGGAAAGGTTGAGAAGGAGTTTTGGAAAGTGTTTTTCCTTCTCGTGACAGGGAAAATATTTTCGTCCAATTGAAAAAAAATAAGTTCATGAGGAACATATTTTCCAAAATATTTAAGCCAACCAAACATGAGAAAATTGAAAAATATTTTCCGAAAAATATTTTTCTTCATACCAACCACACCCTAAATGGTAATGAGATTTTAACCGGGTGAAATTCAAAATAGCCAGATTTATAAGTTGTAGTTGAAAATAGCCACAGTTTCAAAAGTAATCGAATTTTAGCCACTTTTCATGTAAAGATAAATCTGAACGAAAATACTGTTCTAAATTCGGAAAAATATTCCAGCATATTATACTGGAGTAATATTCCAGCATAATATACTAGAGTTAGAATTGTTTATATATGTACTTCCAGTATAATTGTCACGACCCGAAATTCCCACCTTCGGACCGTGATGGCGCCTAACATTTCACTTGCTAGGCAAGCCAACGTTAGAATAATATTATCCGTTTTTAAAATAATTTTTAAATTTATTAATAACAAAGAACAATTGCGGAAGTAAAGTCTGAAATATAGTGAATAATCCATAAAAATAACGGTGTCTAAATACCATCCCAGAATTAGTGTCACAAGTGCACGAGCTTTTAGAATAATACAAATAAAGGTCTGAATAAAATAAAGCTGTCTAAAAACAAACACACAGCTAAAGTAAAATAGACGGAGACTTTAGAACTGCGAACGATGTGCAGTTATACCTCAAGTCTCCTCTGAATAGATGAAATCTGAGCAAGTCTATGGTACGCCACTGGGACCAACTCCAAAATCTGCACAAGAAGTGCACAGTGTAGTATCAGTACAACCGACCCCATGTACTGGTAAGTGCTGAGCCTAACCTCAACGAAGTAGTGACGAGGCTAAGTCGGGTCACTTACATTAACCTGTACGCAATATTAGTAACAACAACAAATAATAAAAATAAATCGGATAACTCATTTATAATAATTGAAGCCAAAATAGCAGTCATGATCAATTATTATTTCCATCAATTCTATTGCAGCGTGCAACCCGCTCTCCCAATATATTCCTTTTAATCAAGTCTGTCAAATATTTATTTCAATCAAGTATATATATAGACTTTTAATAAGTCTATTGCGGCGTGCAATCCGATCCCCCAGTATTGACTTTTAAATAAGTCTATTGCGGCGTGCAATCCGATCCCCCAATAT
>AWOL01S0006576.1:128968-197696 GCA_000715115.1 Nicotiana otophora | reverse complement strand
GTTTTCAGTTTCTTTGTGTTGTGTATTGTGTGTCTTTCTTCAACAACTGATGCTCATATATATAGCAACCAGTGAATGAAGAAGACCAATCGTCCACCCTCCATGGTGGAGCAAGCATTAGCTTGTTTGTGGAGCAAGCACAATCCAAAAAATTAATCAATCAATCATTTGACCGAATTCGAATCCGAAGCCGAGCGAGCGACGACGACGACGACGCGAGGCTTGCTTTCTTCTTAACTCTTTAAGAGCTACAAGAAGAGCAATTATATATATACCCACCAAAACTCTTTTCCTCTTCCAATATGGGACAATATCTCATTGTCAAGAGGGGGAAACTTAAAATTTTACTCAAAAATTTTATTTTCCCTCCATTTCCCATTCACCCGCATTTTAAGACTATTTCATCTTAAAACCAAAACCTCAACACACCTAATATTGGACGAGTTATAACATAACCGACTTATATTAATTCGACCTATTTTAACCCGTTAAATGTAAGTTAACTTACTCGTTTGATATATAACCCTACTTGCTTGCAATTTTGCCTTTTGGAGCTTCACCAATAAGGTGGTAAAGTAACAGCCAAATCAGGTAGGACGTTGAAAGTAGAGGTGGAGCTAGTATAGAATTATGGGTTCGGTCGAAAACAGTAACTTTGATCTAAACTCTGTATTTGTCTTAAAAAATAAATTATTGAATACGTATAAACTATAGTAATTTAAAACTTAGTAACATAAACTAACTATAATACTAAACTCACAAGCTTCAAATAATGGCTCCGTCTCCGATCGAAAGGATCGGAATGGAAAATTTTAGTTTACTCTTTTTTTCTGGTGGAAGCTATCCGATCACTCGATTAGGAAGAAGTTTCTCAAGTTAGGAGTCCTCCCAAAGACACACAAATAAAGTTATATTATATCTAGACTAGATATATTTTATTTATATGGTGGATCGTTAATTTGACTTGTATGCCTCATCAATACATAGAGAAAAACGTCGGACTAATTAGCATATTCTTCAGCAAACACTTGTTCACACCAGTCACCTAACTTGTTATCCATAATAATTCTTTATTTAAGTGGAAATTAACCCAACCCATCAATTTATCTATTTCTTGGCTCATATCAATGTGAAACATGAACACCCCCAACTATCAGAAAGCTTTAGACTTTATTTGTTTATGTCTTTTATCTTGTAAATAAAAGTTATACTTTTTGTGAATAGTGAAAGGTAATAAGTAGAAATGGAGTGAGACTTTGATAGAAATAATACTTTACATCATTATGGGGAACGGTGGAGTTACAACATTCTCTCTTTTTTTAGAATTTTATATTTGAAATTTACTGATATACTAATTCAGATTCACGCCGAGTAAGTCCTATTAAAGGAAAAATGCCAAAGTTTCTTTAATTTATAAGATCTTTACACAAATAGTCGATCATATATATTGTTTACTTTTTCTAATCATATACGATTATATATATACAATACATAAATTATACATATATTATACTTTTACCGACTATTTTTAGTTTAAACGATTAGGCGAGCGGCTATTTGGGTTAAATCTTCTTAATTTATTTACAAAACTTGAACCAAGAGAGCTCTAGAAACCTTTTGATTTTCCTATAGACGTTGTTGGTCCTATAATATTTGAGATCCTAAAATATATATGTTCTGTTTCGTAAGTCAATCTTTATATAGTAAGAAAAATCATGCTATCTTGTCCTTCTAGAGAATCTTCACTTTTTTGACCCCAACAATTATTTTAAAAAATGAAAAGATAGAGTGAACTTCGACCTACTGCATAAGTGGATATGTCAAACACTCAGCCAAAAATTAGCATCTATAAATGCGGCAAATTAATTTGCTATCATCAATCTCATTCTAAAGTCTTGTTTATACTTCAATATTCTTTCTTAAGATGGCCTTTTATTCGCGATTTTATTATATTTTCTACTTGTCTCTGTTAATGTTTTCTCTAATTAGACTCTCTTGGGCACAGTTGTCTTCGGACTACTATGAGAAATCTTGTCCAAAAGCTATTTATACAATTAAAGACGCAGTGACAAATGCTGTGGCGAAAGAGCATCGCATGGGGGCCTCTTTGCTCCGTCTTCATTTCCACGATTGCTTTGTTAATGCATGTTTCTATCTAATACTTTGGCTTTTGGTTTGCTTTTTATATGTTTTGTGCATGTGCGGATTATTTGTCACATAGATTTGTTTTTCACACTCAATTTATTATATATAAATTAAACTAGTGCGTGCAGGCGATACAACTAGTTGAACCAGAATTCACAAATTATTTTAGAATATAAAAATGGCGAAAACGAAATGTCTTTGCTCTTGAATAGAGTTGGTTTGATGATAGGAAAATTCCGTTAAACTCGGCCCAATTTATGTGTGAATTGCATTTTTCCATTATATTCTATAGCTAAATTATCGGAAAATTAGAAGGAATTGCCAAGGGCTGTCACATGAACAAAAAATTAACATGTGACACTAATGCCCTGGATGTATACAAAGTACGAACTAGTTTCTATCTTGCCCTAGTAGGATTATTGTTTCATATGTTATTTATTTATTTATTTTGAAATAAATATTGGGGTCATTTGATTCTTATCATAGCACATTCTTCTTGTTTAACCCAAAACAAAAAAAAAAATTTGAGGGCGTTTGGACATAAGAATTTAAAATTTCGAAAAAAGTAAAAATAGTATTTGAAAATTAGAGTTGTGTTTGGAGATGAATATAATTTTGGGATGTTTTTAAATTTTTGTGAGTGATCTCTAGTGAGCATTTTGAAAATTAGTTTTTTGGAATTTTTCAGATTTTCAAAAAATTTCGAAATTCATCTTCCAGTGAAAATCAAAAATTTCATGGTCAAACACTGATTTCGAAAAAAAGTCAAAAGAAAAAAAAAATCTTTTTTCATGACCAAATGGGCCCTTTATGTAAAAGTAAAGCTGGGCTGTTGCAACGATATTTTCCTTTTATACAAACTATCACAGTTAATATTTATATTACACGGAAAATATCTACTTAATTACTTTTGATTGAATATTTTCCAAGTAAAAGGGTTAAGAATTAAAAAGTACTAATATCTATTTTTGACAGGGATGTGATGGATCCGTATTACTAGATGATACTTCAGATTTCACTGGAGAGAAGACAGCAAAACCAAATTCAAATTCACTAAGAGGTTTTGATTTGATTGATACAATCAAGTCTCAAGTAGAGAAATTATGTCCTGGAATTGTTTCTTGTGCAGATATTATAGCTATTGCAGCACGAGACTCTGTTGCAATAGTAACTACTTTAATCTCTATCTTCCCTCTCCTAACTTAAACAAGTTTATAATTTCTTCTATTCAATTTCAAAATCCACAAGTTTATGATTTCTTCTATCCAATTTCAACATCCTTAAGGATTTGGGACCGTTTATAATCAGTATATAATCTACGTAAATCGGCTAGAAGAAATTTAAGGTGAATCCGACTGGCTATTTATGTAAAGTTCCCTATATTTATGGATTGTTTTCACTTTTAGCCTACGCCAGAAACTATTTATATTTGGTAGCCGAAAAAAGTGTATAAAATTTGTATAATTTTTGTATATAGCATACAAAGTGTATATATATAAAAATAAATATTTTTTTTTTGTTATTATTTTGAAAACAACTATACAGTGTTATTTTCTGTATATTTATAGCTCAATGAAGTTCCTTTGGGCTTGGTGCAGCTAGGTGGGCCTTCGTGGACTGTCCAATTAGGTAGAAGAGATTCTACAACAGCAAGTTTAAGTTCAGCAAATAGTGATATCCCTTCTCCTTTGATGGATCTTACTGATCTTATTACTAATTTTGCCAATAAAGGCTTCACTGCTAAAGAAATGGTTGCCCTTGCAGGTAATTAACAATTCTTTTATTTTTCCAGTTTAAAGAAAATTTTATTATCGCCTTAGAAATAATTTGGAATGCGTACTTGGGCTCGAATAGAACAGAATATAAGCTAAGCAGTTTTTCGCTTATTTACTTGTTTGGTAAATACAACAACAACAACACCCACCCCAGCCCCTACCCTGGGGTAGAGAGGCTGTTTTCCAAATGACCCTCGGCATCCTTCCATCCAAAAACTCTCCACCTTGCTCTTGGGGTGACTCGAACTCACAACCTCTTGGTTGGAAGTGGAGAATGCTTACCATCAAGCAACCCACCTTGTTTGGTAAATACCAAACTTATAAACCAAGTACTGTAATGATTTTTCAATTATAAACACTTTTACTTCGATCAAGAATTATATTATTATGTTTCTAATATCTTTTATAATTTTTTAAATTCACTCTCCATTTTACTTATGTCGTTCTTCTTTATCCTTATAAAAATAATTTTTTTATTAGTTTAAATAATTTTTAAGAAATCTTGATCATTCTAAGAGAAAGATATTTATCAGCATATTTTTACCAAATATATCAACGATTTATTATCCCTTTAAGTAATTTTAAATACGTAACTGCTTATTTTGTATAGTTAGGGCTCGTTTGGCTGGGAAACAAGTTATTCAATGATTAATTATACCGGGACTAGTTATATCACCATCCCATAGAGATAAAACAATACTACAATCCCTGAATTAGTTATACCACGATTTTATCCCAATCAAATATGGGTTAAATTCATCTCAAATAAAATCCGGGATTAATTATCCGTTATCTCTCATATCAAACGAGACCTTAGTTTCAGCACTATGCTCGTGAACTATTTTTAATCAACTAATTAAGCCAAACATACTCTAAATACAAAAATTCACATATTCGAATTCCCAACTATTTCAGAGATGAAGTATAGTTGATTGATTTATTGATTAATCTCGAAATATTTTCCAGGTGCTCACACCATAGGTCAAGCACAATGTACAACATTTAGGGAACGTGTGTACAACGAAACAACCATCGATTCATCGTTGGCTACATCGTTGAAATCAAACTGTCCGAGTACAGGTGGAGATGACAGCCTTTCTGCACTTGATGCAGCTACCCCTGCAATATTTGATAACCATTATTTCAACAACTTAAAGAAAAATAAAGGGATTCTTCACTCAGACCAACAACTATTTAGTGGTGGTTCTACGGATTCTCATGTTACTACTTACAGTACTCGTCCTGTAACATTTGCCGCAGATTTTGCAAAGGCTATTGTCAAAATGGGAAACTTAAGCCCGCTTACTGGAACCAATGGCCAGATTCGTACCAATTGCAGGAAAATCAACTAATTATTTTGCGCAAACGTATGGGTTCGGTAAAACCCAGTAATTGTATTAAAGTTTTACTTAATATGTATGAATAATTTATCTTGAATCATCTCTATCTTTTCTAGAATCCAAAATCCATAAACCTAAAATCCTAACTCCGCCCCTTATTCAGCATGCACTTAGTTAAATTGTAGTAGTAGTAATTATGTATGTTCCTATGAGTGAACTCAAGTTTGTAAGTGTTTGTATTTTCTTTTAAGAACAACTGTTTGCGAGAATAAATAATTTACACTTGTGTTGAAAATAGTACTTCCATTATTGGCCATCACTTTTTGTTTCCTTGAATTAAAATTCTAAAGTTGACTGAAAAATATTGTTCAAGGGGCAACCAGAGCGTATTATTTTTCGACTATTAAAAGTTAAGAGGGAAAGTGGAATATACTCTTCAAAAATATGTCCTCCATTTCTTTTCAGCAGCTGATAAGCTTCTAATTGATGCTTTTAAAATTTGTTTATGTCACAAACTAATAAAAAATCAGATTAGTTTTCAGTTGACAACCAATATCTTGAGATTGAAGAACTATAAGAATAATCTTGACAAAGAAAGGAAAAATAAAATAAAGATGACTCGACCCCTGATTTAGCACATATAATTAATAATATCTCCGTCTAAGCTGATCTTATGCCATTCATCTAAGTTGACTCGCAATATGAAATTATTTTAAAACATGGCCATATTATAAAAGCTGCCTACTTTCCAAGACAAAATGCGAATCTTACTTAATGACTGCATTGAAGCTAATTAATGACCCATGTGATGACTTGATAATATGAACAGTGTCGGCCTAATTTTACATTATATAGCGGTTCATCTAATTTCTTAAATTAAAAATAGCCGACGAGTATAGATAATAGAATTTATGTATAATCTATGTATACTGGCTAGAAAAAGTAAACATTGAATCTGACCGGTTATTTTTGTAAACATATATACTAAGATCATTCTCAAAAAGGGATTTTTACCTTCCTATACATTATTTGAAACCTTATTACCCTTCCTACTAAAGTTTCTATTTAATTACATGGTCATATACAATTTACCAATTATATACAAATAAATTTTAAATGAGTATCTCTTTATATTAGGAATTGAATAAGGAATATCAGTTATTTTCTTATCACTTTATACTTGCCCATTGTCTCTCTCTGTGCCCCCCCCCCCCCTCTCTCTTTTCTCTCAACTCTCCTTCTCTGTTTTTCCCAATTTTTCTTCATTTGATGTTCTATGTTTTTAATGCTTTCTTGTTGTATAGAGTTTTAATAGAATTCATCAATGAATTTCAATCGTTTTAACTTAGCAATTTCCTTTCATATTGCACAATTAGTGTTCAAATTGAAATTGTCAATTAATAAATTTTGAAGGTGATTGACTCTCCACCATTGACAACTATTAAAAAGCTTTGAAATCGAATTTGGGTTTTCAAAAACCATTATTTGTTTGGATTGGGTGTTGTTGCAAATAATTGGGAATATTGTTTGGAGTTTATATCTCAATTTTGAGGGTGTTTCGGTGAAGATTATACTTGATTTTGGCTGAATTTCAGATTGAAACTCGTCGAAGAAGAAGAAGAAGAAGAAGAAGAAGAACACATGTCATACAATATACTTACGAAATTGTAGTAAAGTTGTATTATAATTGTATGTAAATTGTATTCTGTTGTAGTTATATATTTGTTTTTATTTGAATATTGTATGAAAGTTAAAAAATAGTTGTATAATGTATGAATCATTGTATAAAATTTGTATTTAAGTTATCAATACTATCTTTTTATATAAAGTTGTTGATATGTATCAAAATTATATTAAGAGAGTAAGTTTTGATTGGAATTTTAGAGATGAAGAAGCACACACCACATACAAAATATATACAATCAGATACAAAATATATATAAAAGACATATTGTATAAAAATTATATTTAAGTTGTATGATATTGTAGTTGTATTTAACTGGGTAGAAATAATGTATGAACGTTATAGATAAGTTGTAAATAAGTTGTATAATATATAATTAGTTGTATAAAATTTGTTTTTACTATGTATGTTGTTGTAGATGTTCAAATTTGCATTAAATTTGTACGAAATTTATTTTTAATTTGTTTGTTGACGTACCATATATTTTTTCACGAGCCAAACTATTCCAAGAAAGAAGAGAAATTGGGCCATATTAATTAAACAAATATATAATAAAGTTCTTTTTTGTTTTTGTTTTTGCGAAGTGATGTCTGGTGTCTCCCCCACTGGATGATTCATGACACCCCTCTAATCTAATATGTAGTGTTTGGTCACCTACTTAACATTTGGATGAACCCTAACGTCCTCAATATACTTGTCCGGGTGACATAAACCCTAGCTAGCTAATTGAGGCCATCATGTTTATATATATGGTCAGATGAGAATATCGAGGCTCTTGTTCAGGCATTGCATCCTAAAAAGGAAGATCATAGTCAAGATTCAACTTAAGATGCCGACAACAGGTTTCAAGAACATGGCTTTTCTATAGAAGATAGACAACAAATGGTTCTCGCCATGTTACTTGATTTGTTTTGGGGAAAATATTGACTGTTTGGAGTATCTTTGGTCCCAATATTCTGGAGAGAGGAGAAAAAGGGTGTAACTAACTAATAATGGATTGAGAACATTTTAAGGTGGAATGTATATAATTTATAAGTAATCCCTGTTTAGGGCGATTAATATATAAAATTAGAACAATTTTAGTAAATAAGTTTCAAATATTGTATAAGAGCAAAAAGTTCCTTCTTAAAATACAACAACAACAACAACAACCCAGTATAATCCTACTAGTGGGGTCTGGGGAGGGTAGTGTGTACGCAGACCTTCTTAAAATACAGTTATAGCATTTCTGACTGATCCAAATTAAACCCTCATTACTTAATTTGATGAACTTATATAGTGGAGCCGTAATAAATTCTATCATGTTCGTTCTACAAGAATAAGATCTCAGAACTTAGAAATAAAAAAATTATATTTGGGTTTCTTCCCCTTATTGCCAATAAAGTTTATTAATTAGAACGACAAATAATTAAATACTAATGTAAAAGAGATCCAAATTGGGGGAGTAAATGCCATTTAGAATTTCATATACACTAGTTTGAGATTGAGGGGTATAATTGTTGACATTTTATTGTATAGATGACAAAAAATCCCACAGATTTTTATATCATCCCACTATGTTGATGAGCTCCACACGCCAAGAAAATTCAACCACGTAGTTTTAAAAAACATAATACAACTAAATTAAGGAAATAAAAGATAATTACTTCCATTTTAATTGATACCATATAAAACTAAGCACTGAACACTTGGTAATTTTCCAAGTTGAGGAAAATGTGATTTTGAGATGCATTTCATCGTTTACTTCCTTTAGTAAGCAATCATCAAATCAAAACTCAAACATGGGAAACCCAACGTTATAAGACACTAATAGGGATTTAGCTGCCCAAAGTTTATTTATGGTCACTACTTTAATTTATCTTGACATCAAAACGAAATTTCATTTAATTTGCTTAAGGAATCTCTCGAGAGTTGCTAAATCTTTATGTTTTAAATTAGTGAATCTTCTATTATTCTTTCTTTTAAATTTTTATCATTATTCGTTAGAAGACAAGATTACTAGATCAGTTATTAGGTTGTTGAAAATTTTGCAACATATTCAAAATTTACACGCTCATATATATATATATATTTTAAAATTTTGAGAAACACTCTTTTTTCGTATGTCGATGGTCTCTGGATTAGTTTGCACGTCTCGACTATTTCATCGAATACCTGTTATCTCCGTCTAGCACTTTTTTCCTTGTCCCCTTACGTCTCAAATTACTTCATTTGGAATTTCTTCAACATGTGTCTTGCAATGAAAATTAGCAAAAGAAGAAACGTTTATGATATATTAACAATGAAAGCTAGTGATTACAAATTTAACCAAATTAAGCTACAAAATAAAATGTAGTTATATATGTGGATGATGTTATAAATTAGGCATCAAACAAAGCAAAAGGGACTGTCTTAATTAATAGTTACGGAACTGCTGCCATTACGCAACTGAGCTAATCAAATTTCAGATCTGATCTCAAAGGCAAAAAGGAGGAGACCAAACTACGCTTCATAGCTTTCATAAGAACATATACGGGTATTACTAATTGTATACGGGTAAAACCGAACTCATGGTACACCCCGGCTTTCGATACGCTAAACTGAGCTAGAGACATGATGACAAGGGACCGATATCGAGGCAAGGGTCTCATCGAGTTAGAGTCCAGGGGTATGACACCTACCCTCGAGAATATCGGGGCCATGGTCCGGGATCGGTCCAAATCCCAAAAGACTTCGAAGAACGTTGCACGACCGACATCAAGCCTTAGAAGAACTCAAGCGGTACCTTTCGATCCCTCCTTTGCTTCATACTCCGAAGGCAGATGAACAGTTGTACCTATACTTAGCGGTATCCGAGATAGCGGTAAGTGGAGTCCTAGTCCGAGAAGAATAAGGTACGTGATTTCCTATCTACTATGCTAGCAGGACTCTAGGCGAGGTCGAAACTAGGTATCTTAACTTGGAAATATTGGCGCTCACTTTGCTAAGTGCCTCTAGCAAGTTAAAATCATATTTTCAATGTCATCCCATATGTGTCATGACTACTTACCCGTTGAGGAACATAATGCATAAGCCTGAACTATCGGGACGATTGGCCAAATATGTCATGGAAATCAGCTGGTACGATGTCAAATATCGAACCCGAATCGCCATCAAATGTCAAATTTTGGCAGATTTCGTAGCCACCTTCACACCAACCCTAATACCCGAGGTCGAGAAGGAGTTGTTGTTGAACTCAAGGACATCCTCCAGAATCTGGACCCTCTTTACAGATAGTGCCTCGAACGCAAAGGGGTCCGAACTTGGCATCGTATTGAAGCCACCAACGGGTAATGTAGTTAGGCAATCTATTAGAATTGTAAAATTGACTAACAACGAGGCCGAGTATGAGGTCATGATTGCAGGTCTCGAACTGGCTAAAAGCCTGGGTCCGAGGTGGTTGAAGCGAAGTGCGATTCCCTCATTGAACCAAGTCAATGGAACATTCAAAGTCAAAGAGGAGTGAATGCGAAGGTACCTGGATAAACTTTAGGTGACGTTACATTGGTTCAAGGAATGGACTTTGCAACATGTACCTCGAGATCAAAATAGTGAAGCGGATGCTCTTGCCAACTTAGGATCGTCGGTTGATGACGATGAATTCAACTCGGGAACGGTCGTACAACTCATGAAATCGGTAGTGGAAGAAGGCCACGCCGAGATAAACTTGACAAGCTTAATCTGGGACTGGAGAAAGAAGTATATAGATTACTTGAAGACTGAAAAACTGCCCCTCGGATCCTAAAGAATCGAGAGATCTGCGCATAAAGTCGGCCAGGTTCAGCTTGTTCATATACAACACCCTATTCAGGAGCACGTTCGATGGACCGCTTGCCATATGTCTGGGACAGGGAGATACCAAATATATTTTGAGGGAAGTTTACGAAGGCACCTGCGGGAACCATTTGGGTACCGAATCGTTGGTTCATAAGATAATCAGAATCGGCTACTATTAGATCGACATGGAGAAAGACGCAAAGGAGTTCGTGCAAAAATGCGACGGATGTCAGAGGCATGTACCGATGATTCATTAGCACGGAGAGCTGCTACATTCAGTCATGTCACCCTGGCCATTCATGAAATGGGAAATGGACATCATTGGTCCCCTGCCATAAGCACCCGGTAAGGCTCAATTTATATTATTTATGACTGACTATTTTTCTAAATGGGTGAAAGCCAGGAATTTGAGAAAGTTAGGGAGAAAGAAGTTATTGACTTCATTTGGGACCACATANGAACTATCGGGACGATTGGCCAAATATGTCATGGAAATCAGCTGGTACGATGTCAAATATCGAACCCGAATCGCCATCAAATGTCAAATTTTGGCAGATTTCGTAGCCACCTTCACACCAACCCTAATACCCGAGGTCGAGAAGGAGTTGTTGTTGAACTCAAGGACATCCTCCAGAATCTGGACCCTCTTTACAGATAGTGCCTCGAACGCAAAGGGGTCCGAACTTGGCATCGTATTGAAGCCACCAACGGGTAATGTAGTTAGGCAATCTATTAGAATTGTAAAATTGACTAACAACGAGGCCGAGTATGAGGTCATGATTGCAGGTCTCGAACTGGCTAAAAGCCTGGGTCCGAGGTGGTTGAAGCGAAGTGCGATTCCCTCATTGAACCAAGTCAATGGAACATTCAAAGTCAAAGAGGAGTGAATGCGAAGGTACCTGGATAAACTTTAGGTGACGTTACATTGGTTCAAGGAATGGACTTTGCAACATGTACCTCGAGATCAAAATAGTGAAGCGGATGCTCTTGCCAACTTAGGATCGTCGGTTGATGACGATGAATTCAACTCGGGAACGGTCGTACAACTCATGAAATCGGTAGTGGAAGAAGGCCACGCCGAGATAAAATCGACAAGCCTAACCTGGGACTCGAGGAACAAGTATATAGATTACCTGAAGACCTAAAAACTGCCCTCGGATCCTAAAGAATCGAGAGCTCTGCGCACGAAGGCGGTCAGGTTCAACTTGTCCGAAGACAACACCCTATTCAGGAGAACGTTCGATGGCCCACTCGCCTTATGTTTGGGATCGGGAGATACCGAGTATATTTTGAGGGAAAATCACGAAGGCACCTACGGGAATTATTCAGGTGCCAAATCATTGGTTTATAAGATAGTTAGACCCAGATACTACTGGATCGATATGGAAAAAGACGGAAAGGAGTTCGTACGAAAATACGACGGATGTCAGAGACATGCACCGATGATTCATCAGCCCGATGAGCTGCTACATTCGGTCTTGTCACCCTGGCCATTTATGAAATGGGGAATGAACGTCGTTGGCCCCCTTCCATGGACACCCGGTAAGGCTCAATTCATATTATTTATGACTGACTATGTTTCTAAATGGGTGGAAGCTCAGGCATTTGAGAAATTCAGGGAGAAAGAAGTTATTGACTTCATTTGGGACCACATAATATGCTAGTTCTAAATGCCGGCCGAGATCGTATGCGATAATGGGAAGCAATACATCAGTAGTAAGGTGAGTAAATATTTCGACGACCATAAGAACAAAAGGATCCCATCAACACCCTATGGGAACAGGCAGGCGGAGTCTATGAACAAAACCATACTCTAAAATCTTAAGAAGAGGTTGGTCGACGCCAAAGAAAAATGGAAGGAAATTTTGCCCGAAGTCCTGTGGGCATATCGAACGACCTCAAGCCTAGTACCGAGGCCACCCCATTCTCGTTGGTCTACGGTGCCGAAGTGCTAATACTGGTTGAAGTAGGAGAACTGAGTTTGGAACTGCTCGGCGAGAAGCGTGAGGCCACCTAAAAACAACGGGTCAAAAGGTATTACAACCGGAGATCCAACCTCCGACACTTCAATATCGGGAACTTGTTGTTAAGAAAAGTGACACTAAACACTCGGAACCCAAACAAAGGCAAGATGGGACCGAATTGAGAAGGTCCATATCGAATTATCGAAATCACCGGCAAAGGATCGTACAAACTCGAAGGAGGGAACAGTGAGCGACTATCGAACAACTGAAACGTGACCCACTTAAAACGGTACTACTGCTAAGGTACGACCCCATTCATTCTTTTCTTTTCCTGCATTATGAATTGAACTAACATTTGCAGGCAATAGCCAAAGAATGATGCAGTTATTAGGCCTGAAGCACGCGTTACACTCTTTTTTCCTTGAACCGGTTTTGTCTCAAATGGATTTTCCGGCAAGGTTTTTAATGAGGCAACAATAGATTGTGCTAACTTAGAATTAAAGACCGGCTATGAATTGGAGTCAAGGGTCACATCAACAGTATCCGAGCCCTCTCTATAATCAGCCTCAAATACTAGGGGACATCACCCTTGATAATGATTTTAGCAAGAAAGGAAACTTTGTGCTCGAACGTTCTAGGCTTGGTGGATAAAATTTATTGTAAGGGCCAAACGGTCAAATGAATCGTGCCCACATAGACCACTTAATCCATAACATGAAGCTTGTAAACATTTTCCATCTTGAATGTTGCGCATAGAAATGAAAGAAAGTTTCTACCTTGTAGATACATACTTTGTCTCTTAAAAACTACTATATTTTGTTCCTTAAGGACATCGGGACCAAGGGCCACCTCTATCCGATTCCAATATATCACCCCACTCGAGGACTCTCGTCCAAGGCAAACTCGGACAACTCGGGCTGTTAAAGCCGGGGGGCACAAACACCTATTAGGCAGTGCCCGAACTTTAAAGGCCACGGCCACCCCCATTTAGGGACTGTCATCTTGGGCAAGCGCGGATGGCTCGGGCATCGAAGCCCAGACTTATTAGCCTAATGGGCAATACCTGAACATAAAAGGCTAAGGCCATCCCAGGAATGGCTCGAAGACGTCCGAAACCCGTAACCAAAATATAATGCCTTCAAAATTTCCAAACCGGTTCAAAGGAAACCCTTGGAAAAATTATAATCTAAAAACTTATAAGTAAGCACTTTGGGAAAAGTCGTCGATCATACCAAGCCCCCACATGTTATAAACAAAATCACATCGAGAACAAGCCTTGTCCGAACTTCCGTTAGAGCCTGCCTCGTCACCAGGACCATCGGTGTCTCCACCATCCTCGGATCTGCCGGATCCCTCGGAGTCTTCCTCGTCCTTGGGATATGCCAACTTTTTGGTCTCGACCTCGAGTCTCTTAACATTTTTTATATTGACCGTTAAGTCAAAACCCCGGGCATGAACTTCCTCGAGAGCCTCCCTTCGGGACTACCACTTCACGTAATCGGCAATAACTTTCAAGCAGTCCTGGGTTGCCTCAGCATCGGCTTTGTACTGGACCACTATCTCTTCAGCATCGGCCCTGGTTATTTCCGCCACCGACTTGGCTGCCTAAAGCTTCTTGGCAAGGGCATCCTGTTCTACAGTGGCCGAGCCCAGTTGAGACTAGAGGTATTCGATATTTTGGGAAAGGGCCTCATCTTTCTCCCTCGCCGCTCGAAATTGGACTTCAGTTGAGGGCAACTGCTTTCGAGCAGTCTCCTTTTTTCGAAGCCAATCGATCCATTTTGCCTTTCCCCTTTTCAGCCATAGCCTTGATCTCGTCCATCTTAGCTCAAAGCTGGTCGATCCGATCTAGCTTTTGTTGGACCTGTGGGTATTGACCATTCTTCGCCATGCATAACTCGTCGTCACTAACTTCAAAGATCTTTACCTGTTCCACCATGGTGACATGTTCTTTCTGAGCTGCGTCCAACTCAGCCCGGAGATTATTGACTTCTCCTTCACGTTGCTCGTTGAGAAGCTTATATATATCCCTCTTCTCAGCAAGCTCTTTGACTTCGGCCTCGAGTTGGCTAAGCTCATCTCGGTAACGAAGAAAGGTTTCATGGTTGTCACAACCCCAAATTTTCCTCCGTAGGATATCGTGGTGGCACCTAGTCTCTAAGACTAGGTAAGCCTATCAATATGCGGAATAATCAAAATAACAATTAAAAACTTTTAAAATTTCAACCTCTTTGTACATAAAGAAATTCCCAAAACCCGGTGAAATATAAGTCACAAGCACTAAAGAAGTAGTACGAATATCTTCATACATTAGAGTCTAATGTGAATAGGAAAAACAACATAATAAGGATAGAAGGGGACTCCGAGGTTTGCGGACACTGGCAGATATACCTTGAAGTCTTCGCGTTCACCTAGTTCACTGATACCTGGTCTGATAGGAAGAACCTGGATCTGCACAAAAAGATGTGTAGAAGCGTAGTATGAGTACACCACATCGGTATCCAGTAAGTGCCAAGCCTAACCTCGGTAGAGTAGTGACGAGGTCAGGTGAGGCCCTACTAAAATAATAAAAGACATGGTGACATGTTTAACAATATAATAACAATAAATGAAAATGAAAGTGAATCAAGTAAGTAGTATGTCACCATTAAATTACACAGAATAAGGGAAAATAATACCTCGTGGAAAGACAACAGAAATTTACAACTTTAAGGAAAATCACGACAATAATTAAAGGCAAATGCAGCCATAAATAAATATCAACAAGGGCACTTTCGAGGTACCGCCTCGTAGTCCCAAATAATAAATAATTTCACAATGTCTCATTTCCTTATATCACCGCGGGAGCCTTCAAATTTAATTTTAAAGAAAACATTTTTTCCAAAATAGCATCCCGCGTTTTAGCCACCCTTATCACACTGCATGACTTCTAGTAGTTCCCCTACTAGCCATGTGTATCAAGCCACCCTTATCTCACTGCATGCGTTTTCACACCCAGACCTTATACCACCGCATGCGTATCAATATAATAATATATCACAATTTGCACCTGAAGTGCCCAAATATTTTAACTTGCCAAAATAAATCAACAACAATAATATTTTTTCACAATAAGGAGCTCACGGCTCAATCACAATAAGTACAAAGTCTCACAAACTATTCAGCAAAGTAATATCCGTTATTTCCACAATACGGAGCTCACGACTCACTCACAATGAATACAAAAATCTTCACAAAGTATTCAGCAAAAATAATACTTTCACAAATTTAACATCTTGACTTAACATCAAAACTTTTAAATGTAAAATACTTGTAACGACCTGACTTGTCGTTTTAAGAATTTAAGCCCCGTCTGGTGGCATAAGGCCCGGAGCAGCTTCTTATTATGTGTATTGACTTGCGTGCGTGGTTGAATTCAGTTACCAGATGATTCGGAGTGATTTGAGACACTTAGTCCCTAAAACAGAAGCTAAAGTCTTAGGATTTTGACCGTAGTCAGAACTATGTGAAGACGACTCCAGAATGGAGTTTCGTCGGTTTCGTTAGCTCCGTTGGGTGATTTTGGGCTTAGGATCATGTCCGGACTGTGAAGTTGAGGTTTGTAGCTGATTTAGGCTTGAAATGGCGAAAGTCGAATTTTTGAAGTTTTGAACCCGAAGTGGACTTTTTGATATCGAGGTCAGAATGCGATTATGAGAGTTGGAAAAACTCCATTATGTTATTTGGGACTTGCCTGCAAAACTTGACGTCATTCCGGGTTGGTTTGTTAGGTTCCGGCATGAGTTTTCGAAGTTGAAAGTTTTGGAAGTTCATGAGTTCGATTCATGGTGCGGTTCATAGTTTCGACATTGTTTGATGTGATTTGAGACCTAGAGCGAGTCCGTGTTAGGTTATGGAACTTGTTGGTATGTTTGGACGTGGTCCCGGGGGCCTCGGGTGAGTTTCGGATGGGCTACGGGTCATTTCCCTCCTATTTTGAACTGCTGTTCTGTCTTCTGGTGTTCTTCTTCACGAATGCGAAGAGTATCTCGCATTCACGAAGCGCTACTGCTGACCACCCCATGTTTCTTCTTTGCGTTCGCGTTCAACCTCTCGCGTTCGTGAAGGTTGTCCTTTTTCCTCCATCGCGTTCGCGAAGCTCTTCATGGCAGCCTCATATTTCTTCTTCGCGTCGGCGTTCAACGTCTCGTGTTCGCGTAGGTTCCGTCCCTTGTTCTTCGCGTTCGCACTCCTTCCCTCGAATTCGCGAAGGGTTTTTCTGGACAGCCTTACCTTCCTTCTTCGCGAACGCGAGCCTTTCTCCGCGTTCATGATGTTTTCAAACCTGGGCAGATTATAAGTTTTCCAAATCGAGGGTTAGGCCATTCTTATCATATTTTGACTTGTAGAGCTCGATTTGGAGCGATTCCTTGTGGGGTTTTTAAGCAAATCGATTGGGTAAGTGTTTTTCACCTAGAATCTATTTATTTCCAAGTTTCTATCTTTGTGTTTATCGTTTAAATTGTGTTTTGAGTTGAGAAAAAGGGTGGTTTTTGAAGAATATTTTGCAAAATGAAAAATCACGATTTGAGGGACAAAATGGTATCAACATTTGATAAAATTGATATGGTTAAACTCGTATCGGAATGGGTGTTCAGATTTCATGAAAATTATATCGGGTTCCGACAGGCGTGCCCCGCGTTGACTTTTGTTGACTTTTTGGAATAAAATTTTAAGTCGACGTATTATTATCCGGAATTATTTTCGATGAATTTTGATGAGGTTATACAATTAATGTGGATAGATTTGAATGGTCCGGAGGTAAATTCAAGCAAGAAGGCGATTTTGGAATATCGGCATAACTTCAAAAAGGTAAGTGTCTTGCTTAACCTCGAGTGGGAGAATTTCCCCTTAGGCATTGAGTCTTATGTGCAATTTGTGTAATTGAAAACCATGTACGCGAGGTGACGAGTATGTACTTAGTTTATATGTGCAAAGTTTATATGATAATTGTTGGCATATATTTAATCATTTACTTGTCGTGCCTAAATCCTTGTTGTAAACTCTGTTGTTATATGACAATTTGATATGATTATTATTTGATTATTTATGAAATTTCGTGAATTTGATGGTTTAATAATTATTAAAATTTAATTTCATTTTGGTTTTTTCCTCTGCAAATAATTAATTAAATGAGCTTAAGAAGAGGTGTTTATATAATTATTAAAAATTTGATTTTTATGAAGACTTTGCTTTATGTTGAGTAATTTCTATCTCTATTGATTGTTTTTGGGTGTTGTACGCATTGTGTGGAGCTTTTGGCTATTTGTTGTGAAATTAATTGACTTGGTTGTAGCTTTGGTATTTGGTTTGTGACCATTGGACAAATTGTGATATGAATTGATTTTTGTTATGTTGCTGTGATAATTTTCCGTGTAAATTATTGTGTTGTGTGAATTGTTGGGGAGATAAGGGTGGCATTTCACCGTTGATATTATGTGGTTATAAGGGTGGCATTTCACTATTATTGTGTTTGTTGGAATATTGTTTGGGCGGAGCGATAAGGGTGGGTATAGGAGCGATAAAGGTGGCTATAGGAGCGATAAGGGTGGAAATAGGAGCGATAAGGGTGGCTATTAATATTGTTTGGGCGGAGCGATAAGGGTAGCTATAGGAGTGATAAGGGTGGCAATAGGAGCGATAAGGGTGGCTATTGCCAAGGACGATATGTGATGATTGCCAGGAATATTATAAAATAAAATGTGGGCACGAGGTGCCGTGAGTAAATAATGAGGATATTTGGCACGTGAATTGCCCGTCCAGTTGTAATATGAAATGTGGGCACGAGGTGCTGTGATGAAATGATAATGACACTTGGCACGTGAATTGTCTGTGCAGTTGTGATATGAAGTGAGGGCACGAGCTGCCGGGAAAATATGATGATTTAATTATGGGCATGAGGTACCGTAAAAATATGAAAAATGGGTTGAGACCCGTGTTTACAAAAAATATGAAAATGGGCTGAGACCCGTATTTTTATGATTTAGAAATGAGGTGACACATGGTGACTCTTTAATCGAAAGAATTATATTCAAAATATATATTTGAAAGGATTTTTATTCAAGAAGAATTATATGAAAGAATTATATTTGAAAGATATTTATTCGACGAAAATATATTTGAAAAAGAGTTTTACTCGTAAGAATTATATGTGAAAGATATTTAATTGAAGTACTTGAGTTAACTGGGTGTAATTATATTTATTAATTATTGAGCGATATTAAATGGTGATTTTATTGTCTTAGTGTGCATATCATTGGTTGTTTTATGTTGCCTTTATTATCATTTGTTTCCTATTATTTTGTATATTATATTGCACAGATTATTAGGCTAGTGAGTGTCTTGACTGTACCTCGTCACTACTCCATTGAGGTTAGTCTTGATACTTACTGGGTACCGACCGTGGCGTACTCATACTATACTTCTGCACATTGTTGTACAGAGCCATGTATTGAAGATAACGGACTTGAGCGGAGTTAAAGCACGATCGTGAGGATTCAAGGTAGAGCTGCTTGGTCGCCGCAGTCCCTTGGAGTCTTTCCATTTCATTGTACTGTTAACTTGTAATCAAACAGTATTGCATATTCGGTCCTCGTGATCATTCTATGTATCCAGTTAGAGTTCGTGACTCAGTACTACCAGTCTTGGGAGGTTGTATATCGTAATTATTTCCGCTGTTAGTTTTGATTAGTTTCAAAAACATGGCTTCAAAATGTAATTGAAATCGGCTTACCTAGTCTTAGAGACTAGGTGCCATCACGACGCCTGTAGTGAGATTTTGGATCGTGACAAGTTGGTATCAGAGCTCTAGGTTAATAGGTTTTACGAGTCACGAACGAGTCTAGTAGAGTCTTGCGGATCGGTACGGAGACGTCTGTACTTATCTTCGAGAGGCTACAGAACTATTAGTAAATTTCTATTTCTTTCATTCCTGTCGTGCGAAATTTGTAGAATTTGGAATTTGAGCCTTTGTATCTCTATTCTCTCATAGATGGTGAGGACACGTGCTACCGGGTTAGCTGAGCAGGCATCCGCTCATACTGCTAGGGCTGCAAGAGGCCAGGGCCGAGATAGAGGTAGAGGTCGAGGAAGAGCACGTGCTGCGACTAGAGCACCTGTCAGAACAATAGTTGAGGAGCCACCAATAGCTTCAATTGGGGGACAGGTACCAGAAGCACCTGTTGTTACCCCTGGATTTCAGGAGACTTTAGCACAATTCCTGAGTATGTTTGGTACATTAAATTAGGCAGGATTGATCTCTGTTTCACCAAACATTCCGTAGATTGGCGGAGTAGCTCAGTCTCCTATCACAACTCCAGAGCAGCAGGTTCACGCTGGTCAGGTTTCGGGTGTAGTACCGGTACAACCTGTTATTTTGGTTTGGCCTGAGGTCAGGCCAGAGGCATCAGAAGAAGAACAAAAGAGACTTGAAAGGTTTAAGAGGTATAATCCACCTTCATTCAGTGGCACAGCTACAGAGAATGCCCAAGAATTTCTAAAAAATTATCACCGTATTCTCCGCATCATGGGTATTGTGGAGGTGAGCGGAGTTGCCTTTACTACATTTCAACTGTCACGCGCAGCGTATCGGTGGTGGCAAATCTATGAAGAAGGAAGACCAGTCGATGCCACACCACCAACTTGGGCTCAATTTTCGGAAATGTTCTTGAAAGATTATGTTCCCCAGACTCTCAGAGATGCGTGGCACGCAGAGTTTGAATGGTTACGTCAGGGCACTATAACAGTGTCAGAATATGCTATCAGGTTCAGTGAGTTAGCCCGTCATGCACCTATCTTGGTTCCTACAATCAGATAGCGGTCCGCAGATTCATTGAGGGGCTCGAATATGATATTAAAATATGCATGGCTCGAGAATTGCAAAATGATACTCCATTTCAACAAGTAGTAGAGATTGCAAGGAAGATTGAGGGTGTTTTAGGCGAGGAAAAGGAGTCTAAGGAGGCCAAAAGGTCTCGAAGATCTGGAGGATTCAGTGGATTTTACTCTTCATCTAGAACCCATTATAGCGGATGCTTGAGCAGTCGGTCAGCTCAGTCTGTACATCAGATTACTCGGGCTGCTCCATTTTATAGTGTACCACCGACACGAGATTCTTACAGTGGTTATTCCAATTATCCGGCACAGACTCAGTACGAGCAGTCGTGACCTCAGAGGGGTTGTTATGAGTGTGGTGATACTAGGCATATCATGAGAGATTGTCCCAGACTTGGGAGGGGCGGATTTCATCAGAACACTCCAGCTACAAGCTTTATTCCAGTTGATACTCCACATGCATAGTCAGCTAGAGGTGGAGGACAAGCGGGTAGTGAGTGCCTAAGAGGTGGAGGCCCGACCCGTTGATTTAATCACTATGATTTGGCTGAGGCCAATACAGCAGATGGTGTCGTTATAGGTACGATCCTGATTTTTATTACAAAGGATAATTTCTCTTAATTTGATTCGGTTCTGAATATTGAGGTGAGTCCTCCTATTATGCTCCACTTATGGGTGAGCTTCGTAAATTTGTGTCCCATTTATATGTTTATCCCTGTTGGGAGATTTAAAGATGTGAACCCCTATCTGTCATTTTATTTTTGGTACACCATTGAGGGCTATAAGCCCAAAAGTAATTTTTATTATTTATTACAGCGGGTTTAATGTGTTTCAGAATAATTGATTCCATTTTTTATGAATTATATGCCCTACCGGTAGGAGGGTTCGTTATATATTGTGAAAATTATTTATGAAATATATTGAAAAGAATAAAGAAAGAAAATTAAAATTTCAGTTGGCACAATGTGCAACATACTTGTGATTCGGAGTTGAGGATGAGATCCTAGAAATTTTACATGATGTGAAATATTTAAACCGGACTGCAAATCGCGATGGAAGCTATGTAAGGACGAGGTCCTTGTGGTGAAATATTTATGAGTTTAAAATTTTCCGTGTGCGAAATTTAATTTGTAAAATAATATTAATAGGGAGTCATGCCTGTTAGGCTTATTTGATAATTCTTGTATATTTTTCTGTGCATATTCAGCCATTTTGGTGCTGTAAACATTGAATTTTAACCTATGAGATGAGTGCCCAAGTAGCGTTAAATGTGACTCATTAATCCGAGTAAGTAATTATGAGGCCGCCTTCATGCCTCACATTCCGTTGTTAGTGTTGTGAAAATTTGAAATGAGGTGGTGGTTAATATGAGATTAATTGATGATGCTAGAATTAATTATGAGCAGCTTTTAATACCAGAGATGTGGTGATGAGCATACATATGATGTGCTTCATGTCCTGATATCATTATGATAATGCAGTGTTTGTAACGCTGAGATTGTGTTATTGATATATATATTGTGGATGTGTTGTTAGGAGTTGTTTTGGTGTTACTCCGATAGGTGGATAGGCCCAATTACAGGGGAGACTCTGCCGAAATTTCTAAAACATTTGGGAGTTAGTAAAATTTGGAGGATTGAGATTTGCAAAGGAAAAGATAAGTTATGTTATGTGTTTGAGGGCGAATGACCCTAAGCGGGGAAGAAGAATGAAACACCCAAGAAATATTTTGAGGTACTTCAATACTATCAAGAAAAATGATGTGTGCATAGGCACGAGTTGCTATAGCCAGTTGAGACTAATACCGTGTGTTGTTGTGAGAGAAATCAGACCTTTTGAAATGTTGGAGTGTAAGAAATTGATCTTAAAGTTTACAAATATGGATAAAAGAAATAATCTCAAATAAGATAATGTTGTCGGGCTTATCTCAAATGCGGTAATGTGGAACCAACCATGAGTATATGTGTAAAAAGTAAAAATCATCAATTCAGTAACCTTAGAATAATTATTAGCACGTTCGAGGACGAACGTTTGTTTAAGATGTGGAGAATGTAACGACCCGACTTGTCGTTTTAATAATTTAAGCCCTCTTTGGTGGAATAAGGCCCTGAGCAGCTTCTTATTATGTGTGTTGACTTGCGTGCGCGATTGAATTCAGTTACCAGATGATTCGGAGTGATTTGGGACACTTAGTCCCTAAAACAGAAGCTTAAATCTTAGGATTTTGACTGTAGTCGGAACTCTATGAAGACTACTCCGAAATGGAGTTCCACCGGTTCCGTTAGCTCCGTTGGATGATTTTGGGCTTAGGAGCATGTCCGGACTGTGAATTTGAGGTCTGTAGCTGATTTAGGCTTGAAATGGCGAAAGTCAAATTTTTGGAGTTTTGGACCCGAAGTGGACTTTTTGATATCGAGGTCGGAATGCGATTATGAGAATTGGAAAAACTCCATTATGCTATTTGGGACTTGCCTGCAAAATGTGACGTCATTCCGGGTTGGTTTGATAGGTTTCGGCACGAGTTTTCGAAGTTGGAAGTTTTGGAAGTTCATGAGTTCGATTCATGGTACGGTTCATAGTTTCGACGTTGTTTAATGTGATTTGAGACCTCGGGCGAGTCCGTGTTAGGTTATGGAACTTGTTGGTATGTTTGGACGTGGTCCCGGGGAGCTCAAGTGAGTTTCGGATTGGCTACGGGTCATTTCCTCCTATTTTGAACTGTCGTTCTGTCTTCTGGTGTTGTTCTTCGCGAACACGACAAGTATCTTGCGTTCGCGAAGTGTTACTGCTGACCACCCCATATTGCTTCTTCGCGTTTGCGTTCAACCTCTCGCGTTCGCAAAGGTTTGCCTTTTTCCTTCATCGCGTTCGCGATTAGCCACTCGCGTTCGCGAAGCTCTTCATGGTAGCCTCATATTTCTTCTTCGGGTTCGCGTTCAACGTCTCGCGTTCGCGTAGGTTCCGTCCCTTGTTCTTTGCGTTTGCACTCCTTCCCTCGCATTCGCGAAGGGTTTTTCTGGACGGCCTTACCTTCCTTCTTCGCGAACGCGAGCCTTTCTCCGCGTTCGCGATGCTTTCAGACTTGGGCAGATTATAAGTTTTCCAAATCGAGGGTTAGGCCATTCTTATCACATTTTGACTTGTAGAGCTCGGTTTTGAGCGATTCCTTGTGGGTTTTCAAGAAAATCAATTGGGTAAGTGTTTGTCACCTAGAATCTATTTATTTCCATGATTCGATCTTTATGTTTATCATTTAAATTGTATTTTGAGTTGAGAAAAACGGTGGTTTTTGAAAAAGAGTTTCAAAATGCAAAATCATTATTTGAGGGACAAAATGATATCGGAATTTGATAAAATTGATATGGTTGAACTCGTATCGGAATGGGTGTTCGGATTTCATGAAAATTATGTCAGGTTCCGAGAGGCGAGCCCCGCGTTGACTTTTGTTGACTTTTTGGAATATAATTTTAAGTCGACGTATTATTATCCGGAATTATTTCCGATGAATTTTAATGAATTTTTACAATTAATGTGGATAGCTTTGAATGGCCCGGAGGTCAATTTAAGCATGAGGGCAATTTTGGAATATCGATATAACTTCAAAAAGGTAAGTGTCTTGCTTAACCTCGAGTGGGGGAATTTTCCCTTAGGCATTGAGTCTTATGTGCAATTTGTGTAATTGAAAACCATGTATGCGAGGTGACGAATACGTACTTAGTTTATATGTGCAAAGTTTACTGAGTTAAAGGCTTGAGCATATTGTGTAGTAAATTGGATAATTATTGGCATATATTTAATCATCTACTTGTCGTGCCTAAATCCTTGTTGTTAACTCTGTTGTTATATGACAATTTGATGTGATTATTATTTGATTATTTATAAAATTTCGTGAATTTGCTAGTTTGATAATTATTGAAATTTAATTTTATTTTAGATTTTTTCCTCTGCAAGCAATTAATTAAATGAGCTTAAGAAGAGGTGTTTATATAATTGTTAAAAATTTGATTTTTATGGTGACTTTGCTTTATGTTGAGTAATTTCTATCTCTATTGAATGTTTTTGGGTGTTGTACGCATTGTGTGGAGCTTTTGGCTATTTGTTGTGAAATTAATTGACTTGGTTGTAGCTTTGGTATTTGGTTGTGGCCATTGGGCAAATTGTGATATGAATTGATTTTTGTTATGTTGATGTGATAATATCCCATGTAAATTGTTGTGTTGTGTGAGTTGTTATTTTGGGGAGATAAAGGTGACATTTCACCGTTGATATTATGTGGTTATAAGGGTGGCATTTCACTATTGTTGTGTTTGTTGGAATATTGTCTGGGCGGAGTGATAAGGGTGGCTATTGATATTGTCTGGGCGGAGCAATAATGGTGGCTATAGGGGTGATAAGGGTGGAAATAGGAGCGATAAGGGTGGGTATTGTCATGGACGATATGTGATGATGTGGGATTGTGGTATTAATAATTTTCATATGATGTTGTGATTTTCTTGTGTTTATTTTTTTACCTTGTGCAATTTATCTTGTTGTTGGTAAATTGATAACAATCTGATTTATGTTGAACTTGAGAGCCTGTGGCCATTGCCAGGCAGATTATAAAATAAAATGTGGGCATGAGGTGCCGTGAGTAATAATGAGGATATTTGGCACGTGAATTACCCGTGCAGTTGTGATATGAAATGTGGGCACTAGGTATTGTGATGAAATGATAATGACACTTGGCACGTGAATTGTCCGTGCAGTTGTGATATGAAGTGAGGGCACGAGGTGCCGGAAAAATATGATGATTTAATAATGAGCACGAGGTGCCGTGGAAATATGAAAAATGGGTTGAGACCCGTGTTTATGAAAAATATAAAAATGGGCTGAGACCCGTATTTTTATGATTTTGAAATGAGGTGTCACATGGTGACTCTTTAATCGAAAGAATTATATTCAAAATATTTATTTGAAAGAAGTTTTATTGAAGAAGAGTTATATGAAAGAATTATATTTGAAAGATATTTATTCGACGAAAATATATTTGAAAAAGAGTTTTATTCGTAAGAATTATATGTGTGTCACTATCCAAAATCTGACCATGGTCGTGATGGCGCCTATCGTGTTACAAGGCAAGCGTACATCCCAAAATATTACTACTAAACCAATTATAAGAATTTAATAAAAATTTCAACACTTAAATTTCTCATAAACTAAATCAACTCTAATTATAATTTTAGAAATACGGAAACGAGCCCCAAACATCAAGGTGTCACTAAGTCATGAGCGTCTAAATCTATGAACTAAGAAATGAAATTTTCTAACTGTCAGACAATCCAAAAGAAGCAATGATAAAAGGAGTAACAAGGTCCTGCGGATGCTAGCAGCTACCTTGCAATCTCTACAGATAGCCGGCCTGAACTCAACGATCGCTGCGCTGTAACTCACCCAAATCTGCACATAAAGTGCAGGGTGTAGCATGAGTACAACCACCTCAGCAAGTAACAGAAATAACCAAGGAACTGAGCAATAGTGACGAGCTAAGTAAAACGGTCCAGTTATTTATTTTCACAATTTAAAAATAAATAGGTAAATTCCATAACTCAGTAAATGCCACAAAGAAGTTTAACAAATAAATGCAGTAACAACACAAATAAATACAACCTCGCAGCAGTGTCACTCCATCACTCATCACTCATACTCAGCACTCAATACTCAAAACGCTCAACACTCTGCGCTCATTGGGGGTGTGTACAGACTCCGGAGGGGCTTCCAAAGCCCAAGCGCTAAGCACGGACAACTCACGTGCCATCATATCAATACCTTGATTCGCATGAATAACTCACGTGCTACACGAACAACTCACGCGCTATGGTATCAATACTTGGACCCGCACGGTCAACTCACGTGCTACGCGGATAACTCACGCGCTATGCTATTAATATCCTCACAACCAGGCCCTCGGCCTCACTCAATCATGTACCTCACTAGCCTCATTATCACCAACAAATAAGGGAACACAACCCACATCAAGTACTACCGCATATTAGCAAATAATAGAGACTAAGGTAACATGTACAATAATTTCTGTGACTCAGCACAAATAATGTGAGCATGAATAAAGCCTAAGCATGATCTCTAACATGAAGGCAAACAAGTTCAATAACAAATAAACACATAACCACAGATAATAGCCAATTAGGCCTCACAGCCTCACGTGACGGACCAAGCCTCAATCTCTCACGGTGTACACCCACACGCTCGTCACCTAGCGTGGGTATCACTTCCAAACAATCACGTGATGTCAAATCTCCGGATTTATACCCTCAAAGCCAGAGTTAAAACTGTTACTTACCTTAATAGCGTAAAAATGCTACCCCGGGATGCCCTCGTCTCTTGACCCGATCTCCAAATGCTTCGAATCTAATCACAATCAGTACAATAACATCAATATACACTAATGGAATGAATTCCACAAGAAAAACTACAAAATATGCCAAAAATTCAAAACTGACCAAAACCCGACCCCCGAGCCCACGTCTCAAAATTAGTCAAAAATGGCAGAATAATAAACCTTGTCCTCTCCCGAGTCTAACCATATAAAATTCATCAAACTCCGACATCGTTTGGTCCTTCAAATCCTTAAATTACTTTTCCAGAATCCCAAGCCCTAACTCCTTATTTTCACTAATTACAACGATTAAACAACGAAAAATCACCATATATACAAGTATTAGGGCTCAAGTAACTTACCTCAACGAAACCCCCTTGATTCCCTCTTCAAAACTCTCCCAAAAGCTCCAAAAACTGAATAGAAATGGTGAAGAACGCACAAAAATTTGTGAAGTGTGATATATAGGATCTGCCCAAGGGATTCCGCACCTGCGGACCCTTTCTCGCACTTGCGGACTCGCATCTGCTGTCCCGGGTGCGCATATGCGAAAGTCACTTAAACGCCAAGCTTCGCACCTGCGGCTGCCCCTTCGCACCTGCGGGCTCGCAGGTGCGATCCTCTCTTCCGCACCTGCGCTCAATGCCAGGCCTCCATTTTCCGCATCTGCGACATGCCATCCGTAGGTGCGGCCACACCAGCAGCTTCCAGCTGCATTTTTCAACTTCTAAACTCCCTGATACCCATCCGAAAACATCCCGAGTCCCTCGGGACCTCAACCAAAAATACCAACAAGTCATATATCAACATACCAACTTAGTCGAACCTTCGAATCACTCAAAACAACATCAAATCATCAAATTACCCTCAGATTTAACCCTAAGAACTTCTAAAATTCTAAACTCGGCAACCAATGCCGAAACCAACCAAACCACGCCCGAATGACCTCAAATTTTGAACACACATAACAAATGACATTACAAACCTACTCCAACTTCCGAAATTCCATTCCGACCTCGATATTAAATTTTCCACTGCCGACCGAAATCGCCAAATTTCCAATTTCACCAATTCAAGCCTAATTCTGCCACAGACCTCCAAATCACATTCCATATATACTCCTAAGTCCAAAATTACCTAACGGAGCTAACGGAACCATCTGAATTTAAATCTGAGTTCGTTTACACATAGATACATATCCAGTACACTTTCCTCACTTAAGTTTTTCAATTATGAGACTAAGTGTCTCATATCACTCCGAGTTCCTTCCGGACCAGAACCAACTAACCCGATAAGTCATAAATCAATTGCAAGACATAAATTGAGCAGTAAATAGGGGAATGGGGTTATAATATTTAAAACGATTGACCAGGTCGTTGCAATGTGAAAGATATTTAATTGAAGAACTTGAGTTAAATGGGTGTAATTATATTTATTAATTGTTGAGCGATATTAAATGGTGATTTTATTGTCTTACTGTGCATATCATTGGCTGTTTTATGTTACCTTTATTATCATTTGTTTCATATTATTTTGTATATTATATTGCACATATTATTAGGCTAATGAGAGTCTTGATTGTACCTCGTCTCTACTATACTTACTGGGTACCGACCGTGGCGTACTCATACTACACCTCTGTACATTATTGTGTAGAACCAGGTATTGAAGATAACGGACTTGAGCGGAGTTAAAGAGGGATCGTGAGGATTCAAGGTAGAGCTGCTTGGTCGTCGCATTCCCTTGGAGTCTTTTCATTTCATTGTACTGTTAACTTGTAATCAAACAGTATTGCATATTCGGTCCTCGTGATCATTCTATGTATCCAGTTAGAGTTCGTGACTCAGTACTACCAGTCTTGGGAGGTTGTATATCGTAATTATTTCCGCTGTTAGTTTTGATTAGTTTCAAAAAAATGGCTTCAAAATGTAATTAAAATCGGCTTACCTAGTCTTAGAGACTAGGCGCCATCACGACGCCTGTAGTGAGATTTTGGGTCGTGATAATACTTCATCTTTAATAATATTTACTTTAAAAAAATTCAACCTTCAAATAATTTACAGAATAAAAGAAACCAAGTTTCAACTAAACAGGTAAAATAATTAGCAGGAAAAGGTCATGCAAATTTAAAGTATAAAAATCAGATGAATGATGAAGAATATAGCAAAATAAAATAATTTAATTAATATGCAACAGTGACCTACAAAATTTAAAAAACATAATCTTCCATATTTAGCCCGTGTACACACTCGTCATTTTGCATACACGACATTCAACACATTAATATTATCACATCAATAACAATCCTAGGGAACATTTCTCCAACACAAGGTTAGACAAGTCACTTACCTCGACTTGCTCCTATTTAATCCATTAATGAGCCTTTTTCTCGATTATCCAACTCTGATTGGTTCGAATCTAGCCTAAATTATTCGATACAGTCAACAAAAATTATAAGAATCAATTTCATAAGAAAATACTATATTTTTCAATAAAAACTCGAAATTAACTCAAAATTCGCTCGTGGGGTCCACGTCTCGAAATCCGGCAAAACCCACAAAATCCGACAACCCATTCAATTACGAGTCCAACCATACCAGTTCTACTCAAATCCGACTCCGAATCGATACAGAAATCTCAAAAAATCATTTCTATGACATTTCTAAAATTTTCCAAAATTTCAATCTCAAAACACTAATTAAATGGTGAAAATAATGATATATCCATGTATATTGACCAAATCCGAGTTAGAATCACTTACCCCAATGTTTTTCCTTGAAAATATCTCAAAAATCGACTCTCCCCAAGCTTCAAATTTGTCAAAAATGGAAAATGGGACGAAGTCCCCTGCTTTATAACTTAAAGTTCTGTCCAGGCTGCCCTCGATCCTGGACCTCGATCCTGGCCCTCGAACTTCATGCAGAAAAATTGCAGCAGCTGTTTGAGTCCAACTTTTGATCCGTTAACCATCCGAAACTCACCCGAGGCCCTCGGGACCTCAACCAAATATACCAACAAGTCCTAAAATATCATACGAACTTATTTGAAACCTCAAATCACATAAAACGATGCTAAAACCATGAATCATACCCTAATTCAAGCTTAAAGAATTTAAGAATTTCCAACTTCTACATTCGATGTCGAAACCTATCAAATCACGTCCGATTGACCTCAAATTTTTCACACAAGTCATAAATGACATAACAAAGCTATAAAAATTTTCGTAACTGGATTCCGACCCCGATATCAAACATTTAACTCCCCGGTCAAACTTCCAAACTTAAATTCCTATTTTAATCATTTCAAGCCTAATTTAACTACATACTTCCAAATAAAATTCCGACCGCGCTCCTAAATTCAAAAAAATTATATTCCGGGGTCGTTTATACATAGGTCGATATCCAGCAAACCTTTTCAACTTAAGTTTTAAACTTTAGAACTAAGTATTTCAATTTATTCTAAAATCTCTCTGGACCTGAACCGACTACCTCGACAAGTCACATAATAGTTATAAAGTACAGAATGAGCAGTAAATAAGGGAATGTGGCTACAACTTTTAAAATGACTGGCCGAATCATTACAATGGTGGAGCACCGAGGCCTGCAAAATGTGAATAAGAAAAAGGCATTAAAGTCATCAAAGACTGAATTCAAAGATAAAAGATTATGACAACACCTTAACCGGTTCAGCGCCTGTTGCATTTTGATGAACAAGCATGGCGCGTCCACCCACTACTAGAAATACAGACTTTTTCCACGGAATAATCGGTGGGAAATCTGTGTGAAATTTCAATATTCCCACGACATTCCCAGGGGAGACGCTCAGTGAGAATATGGCTGGTGAAAAAATAGTTTTCCAGGACTTTAGTGGGTAAATCCCAAAAAGTTTACCACTGAGGGCTTCATGAGAACTTGGTGGGGTCGCATAGTGTATTTTCCCACGAACGTCGTGGGAAAAGTAAGATAATATAATAATTTAATTTTCTTAAGTTTCTCACCGAATCTGTAGGATGTATTAAAAATAATTTAGATGTTCTTTTATTCTACACATGAAAGCAGTGGGAAATATTCGTAACTTGGAAATAAACATTTGAACATTCCCACGAAAATCAGTGGTAAATATTAAAATTATGAAAAAACTATGCACAAAATTCCCACAGAGTCGGTGAGAAATCCGTGGGAAATCTGAAAAATATTTTCATGGCCAAATTTATTTTTAGAACTACACCACATGCCAAACAGAAAGTACAACCAATAATACAAGACTAAATACAATTAAGCATTCAAATACTAAATTCAACATGCAATCCAATTCATTTCATAAATAACACCTAATTCAATCCATTTCATAAACAATATCCAACTAAATAGAAAGTAGAACAAAAGCTTAAAAAATCCAGCATTCAATATTCAACACCCAACTACCATCCAAGACAAACTAATACAAGAAACTAGTCCTTAGTTATCATCAGATGCTAGAGAACGGGGCACAAAAAATGTACCAGATGATAAGAAGAAGTTTATCTTAGACTTGAGACTTTTAACATCACTAGTGACAAGTATTCCATAATTATCATCAATCGACTGATTTTGAATGAACTCCTCCAAGCTTTCGTTTGATAGTATCATGCAAAAACAATATAATTATTATAAAAGTAAACTTTATTAAAGAAAATTTATGCAAGTATCTTTATTTCTCAAACGTTAAAGTGAAACACACGGGACTTAAGTAACTTCAAGTAAATGAAGCAAAAATAGTGTCAAAACTTTATACGAATAAATTAAACTTATATATTACCAGCTTACTTCAGTATCTCATTTCTTAAGGGACTTAATCAAATTTTCTAAGGCATGAATTCCACTATAATATGTATAAGTAATAACTGTAAAAAAATATGAGACAAATTATTCTTGGTCACTTAACATAACCTGGGGAAGAGAAGTACAAAGAGAAGTTGCAGTTATTCTTTGTAACTGCTACTGGTGTTCGATGCTGCAAATGTTCTTTCAATTACTGTAGCTTCCTGTAATCCAAGAAATTTGTTATGTAAAAATAAGTTTTCTATGAAATGAACACCTGGTCAAGAAACAAGTTAAGAAGCATAACTTAAACCTCAATGCTATCATACCAGTACAACAATCCGCAAACCTTTGTACACATATTCACTGGTGAAATATATTTCTTCACCATACTTCTTTGCACCCAAAAAGATCATGCATCATGAAAAGGTAAATGGGAAGGAGTACAATAGAGGTATTTCTTAAACTATAGTAACAAACATCACAAATTCAAATATATATAAACTAAGTAATACAAACTCATATACGCTAACTTAAACATAACATAACCTAGAGTAGCTCCATAATAATTAATTAAATACACAAAAGTGCTAAGTATTTGATCAGTGATTCGTATTGGTGCCTCTAGTGATACAAGTAGGTACACTCTTAACATCACTATGCTGAACAATTGAATAAAAATGTTTGATAAAAGACTAATAGACTACTAGCAATTTTCTGACAAACTAAATGGAAAAATACGGTAACATGAGAAAACAAAATCACAAATCTCAAAGATATAAGTTGTAACGATCCGACCAGACGTTTCGAGCTTTAGCACGTCGTTCGGCGATTTGAGGCCTGAAGTAGCTTCACTTCAGGTATTGTGTCACCCTGTAAATTTTATTTCATACTTCTCAATTAATAAAAAATTATGATTTCAAAAGTAATAGAAATGTGTAATTAAATTAGCAAATTATCATTGGCTTGCCCGACGGCGACGTTAGGCGCCATCACGATCTATAGTGGATTTTAGGTCGTGACATAATGTCACGACCCAAAAATCTAATCTGTCGTGATGGCACCTATCGTGGAACTAGGCAAGCCGACCCATTTACAAACAAACAGATATTTTCATTTCAAAGATAATTTCAATAGTATTTAACGTAAAACCTTCATTTAAGGAGTTCAAATAAAAGAAAAATAGAAGTACAGAAAAGAAAAACCCGACATCGGGGTGTCACTAGTCATGAGCATCTACTACAATCTGTCTAACAATATCATGGCTAACTCAGCCTGAAAAATAGCTAAATACAACTAGAGGAAGATAAGAGGGAGAAGAGCAGGGGCTGCGATCGCCAAATAGCTACCTTGCTATCTCCAAGAAAATCTGCAACCAGAGTACTCAATAACTGCTACCGTTTCCATCTACACCTAAATCTGCACACAAGGTGCAGAGAGTAACGTGAGTACGCCAACTCAGTAAGTAACAACAATAAATAAAGACTGAGCAGTAGTGATGAGCAATAAAGCATATAACGTTCATGTCAGGAAATCTCAGTAAAATACCACATGCTTTTAAAATCAGAATTTGAATCAAAATATCTCGTTTAAACCCAGTTCCAGTAAAAACCATTTAAAGATATTTTTCAACAGTTTTCAAACAGAGGAAAAATGCAAAGGTGAGCAAAAATGATGAAATCATAAACAGCCCCTCGGGCAAAACATCACTCACATACAGCCCCACGGGCAAACCTCACAGTCACTCGTGCCACTCGGGCATACCTCACGATCACTCTTGCCACTCAGGCATACCTCACAATCACTCATTCCTCCCAGTCACTCAGCACTCGTCACTCGAACTCAATAGGTACCTGCGCTCACTGGGGGTGTGTACAGACTCCGGAGGGGCTCCTTCAGCCCAAGTGCTAATAATCTGCACGGACAACTCACGTGCTATAATAATAAAGTATATTGTAGGCGGGCAGCCTCGATCCACACTCATCCTCACAAATCAGGCCTTCGGCCTCACTCAGTCATAAACCTCTCAAGCCCCTCGGGCATTTCAGTAAAACAGGGCATTCGGCCCAAAACATTTATATGCATCAAAATAGAGTCATAAAACTGAGTTATGCGGTAAACAAGTATAAATATGACTGAGTATAGATTTTCAATCGAAAGCAATGAGAGTATGGTAAGAAACAGGCCCTAAGGGTCCAAACAGCATTGGCGCAAGCCCAAACATGGCATCCAGCCCAATTTACAGAAATTCTTTCTAAAACATATAAGTATCATATGGTTTCAACAAAGTATGCAACTTTACAGTTGCTACGGGATGGACCAAGTCACAAATTCCAACAATGCACGCCCACACGCCCATCACCTAGCATGTGTATCACTAAAAATAGTAGAATAATACAAAATCCGGGGTTTCATACCCTCAGGACTAGATTTACAATCGTTACTTACCTCAAAACTGTCAAATCTCTACCCCGCAATGCTCTTGCCTCTGAACTCGGCCTCCAAATGCTCCAAATCTATTCACAATCAGTACAATACCATCAATATACGCTAATGGAATGAATTCCACAAGGAAAGCTTCAAAATTAGACCAAAACCCGAAATTGGCTCAAATCCGGCCCCCGGGCCCACGTCTCGAAATCTGACAATATTTACAAAACTAGAAAGCTCATTCACTCAAGAGTCTAACCATACCAAATTCATCAACATCCGACATCGTTTGGTCCTCCAAATCCTTAAATTACTTTCCAAAACTTCCAAGCCCTAACCCCTCATTTTCACTAATTACCATGATTAAACAACGAAAAATCATCATATATACAAGTATTAGGGCTCAAGTAACTTACCTCAATGAAACCCCCTTGATTCTCTCTTCAAATCTCTCCCAAAAGCCCCAAAACCGAATAGAAATGGTGAAGAATGCACCAAAATCGCGAAGGGGTCTATTTATGGTTTCTGCCCAGGTTTTTCGCACTTGCGGCCATTTTCTCGCACCCGCGCGACATCATCTGCAGTCCAAGGAGCCGCACCTACGCAACTCACTTAATCCCCCAGCTTCCGCACCTGCGGACTCGCATCCGCGGTCCCTGGTGCACATCTGCGAAACCAGCCCAAAATTCTCATCTCCGCAACTGCGCTCAAGGCCTCGCACCTGCGGGCTCGCAGATGCGGCCAATTCTTCGCACCTGCGTTCCGAGCCTTGGCCCAGCATCGCCCGCACCTGCGCACTCCCCACACGCACCAGCGGCCTCGCACCTGTGAAGCTTTCTTTCGCAGGTGAGAAAATAGCAGTAGCAGCAGCTCCAGCTGCAAATTCCAACTTCGACAAATCCGTTAACCACCCGGAATCACCACGAGGACCTCAACCAAAAATACCAACAAGTCATATATCAACATACAAGCTTAGTTGATCCTTCGAATCACTCAAAACAACATCCAATCATCAAATTACCCTCAAATGCAAGCCTAAGAACTTCTAAATTTCCAAATTCGGCAACCGATGCCGAAACCAACCAAAGCACGTCCGAATGACCTCCGATTTTGCACACACATCACAAATGACACTACAAACCTACTCCAACTTCCGGAATTCCATTCTGACCCCGATATCAAATTATCCACTGCCGACCGAAATCGCCAAATTTTCAATTTCGCCAATTCAAGCTTAATTCTACCACGGACCTCCAAATCATATTCCGAACACACTCCTAAGTCCAAAATCACCTAACAGAGCTAAACGGAACCATCAGAATTCAAATCCGAGATCTTTTACACATAGGTCAACATTCAGTTGACTATTCCAACTTAAGTTTTTACTTAAGAGACTAAGTGTCTCAATTCACTCTGAAACCACTCCGATCCCAAACCAACTAACCCGACATAATATAATATAACTGAGTAACACAAAAAGAAGTAGAAATGGGAAAAACGAGGCTATAACTCTCAAAATGACCGGCCGGATCGTTACATCCTCCACCTCTTAAACATCCGTTCGTCCTCGAACGGGTCTAGAAACATACCTGGAGTCTCGAATAGGCGTGGATATCTGCTCCGCATCTCCCGTTCGGTCTCCCAGGTGGCCTCCTCCACAGGCTTACCTCTCCATTGCACCTTCACTGAAGCTATATCCTTTGACCTTAACCTTCGAACCTGCCGATCCAAAATAACCACCGGCTCTACATCATAAGTCATATCACCCTCCAACTGTACCGTGATGAAATCCAAAACATGGGACAGATCTCCAATATACTTTTGGATCATGGAAACATGAAACACTGGATGCACACTCGACAAGCTGGGTGGCAAGGCAAGCTTATAAGCCACCTCCCCTATTCTCTGAAGCACCTCAAAAGGCCCAATGAACCGGGGGCTCAACTTGCCCCTCTTCCCAAACCTCATAACACCCTTCATGGGTAATACATTCAGCAAAACCTTCTCCCTAACCCTAAAAGACATATCACGGACCTTCCTATCTGTGTAGCTCTTCTGCCTAGACTGCGGCATGCAAAGCCGCTCCTGAATCAATTTCACCTTTTCTAATGCGTCCTGGACCAAGTCTGTACCTAAGAGCCTAGCCTCACTCAGCTCAAACTAGTGCGCTCGGACTGCCTGTCCATCCAAGGGTGAAATGTTATGCTTAACTCAACCTGAGTACCCAACTCTCACTGCACGGCCCTCTAAAATTGTGATGTGAACTGAGTACCCCTATCTGAAATGATGAAAACTGGGACACCATGCAGGAGAACAATCTCTCGGATGTAAATCTCAGCCAATCGCTCTGAAGAGTAAGTACTACCAACTGGAATGAAGTGCGCGGACTTGGTCAGCCGATCCACAATAACCCAAATAGCATCGAACTTCCTCGAAGTCCGTGGGAGCCCAACTATAAAGTCCATGGTGATCTGCTCCCACTTCCACTCTGGGATATCTAACCTCTGAAGCAAGGCACCCGGTCTCCGATGCTCATACTTAACCTGCTGACAGTTGAGACACTGAGCCACAAACCCAACTATATCCTTCTTCATCCGCCTCCACCAATAGAGCTGCCTCAAATCCTGGTACATCTTTGCGGCACCCGGATGGATGGAATACCGCGAGCTGTTGGTCTCCTCAAGAATCAACTCTCGAAGCCTATCTATATTAGGCACACATATCCGGCCCTGCATTCCCACAATGCCATCATCACCAATAGTCACATCCATAGCATCACCTCTCTGAACCATGTCCTGAAGAACGAGCAAGTGGGGGTCATCATACTGACGCTCCCTTATACGGTCATAAAGAGAAGACCTAGAGACCATACAAGCCAATACTCGACTAGGCTCCGAAATATCCAATCTGACAAGCTGGCCCACTAAGGTCCGAACATCTAATGCCAAAGGTCTCTTTGATGCTGGAAGATATGCTAAACTCCCCAAACTCTCTGCCCGACGACTCAAAGCCTCGGCCACCACATTGGCCTTCCCCGGATGGTACAAAATAGTGATATCATAGTCCTTAAGAAGCTCCAACCATCTCCGCTAACGCAAATTAAGATCCTTCTGCTTTAACAGATACTGCAGACTCCGGTGATCTGTATAGATCTCACAATGAACCCCATACAAATAATGATGCCAAATCTTTAAGGCGTGAACAATGGCTGCTAACTCAAGATCATGGACAGGATAGTTCTTCTCATGGGTCTTCAAATGGCGCGAGGCATAGGCAATCACCCTACCCTCCTGCATCAAAACAAAACCAATGCATATCCTCGAGGCATCACAATACACGATGTAAAAACCTGAAGCTGATGGTAGAACTAACACTGGAGTTGTGGTCAAAGCAGCCTTAAGCTTCTGAAAGCTCTCCTTACATTCATCCGACCATCTGAATGGAGCATCCTTTTGGGTCAATTCGGTCAAGGGCGTTGCCATAGATGAAAATCCCTCCACAAAGCGACTGTAGTAACCCGCCAAACCAAGAAAGCTCCTAATCTATGTGGCTGAAGACGGTCTAGGCCAACTATGCACCGCCTCTATCCNCACCTGAATGGAGCACCCTTTTGAGTCAATTTGGTCAAGGGCGATGCAATAGATGAAACTCCATCCACAAAGCGACGGTAGTAACCCGCTAAACCAAGAAAGCTCCTAATCTCAGTGGCTGAGGACGGTCTAGGCCAACTCTGTACCGCATCTATCTTTTTCGGATCCACCTGAATACCCTCGTTGGACACCACATGTCCTAAAAATGCTACAGAACTAAGCCAAAACTCACACTTGGAGAACTTTGCATAAAGCTTCTCCTCCCTCAATCGCTGTAATACAATCCTCAAATGTTGAGCGTGCTCCTCCTGGCTACGAGAGTACACCAGGATGTCATCAATGAATATAACGACGAAGGAGTCCAAATAGGGCTGGAATACACTGTTCATCAAATGCATGAACGCTGTTGGGGCATTGGTTAGCCCAAAAGACATCACCAAGAACTCATAATGGCCATATCGGGTCCTGAAAGTTGTCTTAAGAGTATCTGAATCCCGAATCTTCAGCTGGAGATAACCGGACCGCAAATCGATCTTGGAGAACACCCTCGCTCCCTGAAGTTGGTCGAATAAATCATCAATACGGGGCAAAGGATACTTGTTCTTGACTGTGACCTTGTTCAACTGCTTGTAATCAATTCATATTCTCATGGAACCATCATTCTTCTTCACATATAGAACTGGTGCACCCCAAGGTGACACACTAGGCTGAATAAACCCCTTATCAAGGAGTTCCTGAAGTCGTTCTTTCAATTCCGTAAACTCTGACGGTGACTTACGATACGGTGGAATAGAAATAGGCTGAGTGCCCGGCACTAAATCAATACCAAAGTCTATATCTCTTTCAGGCGGCATGCCCGGCAGGTCTGTAGGAAACAAATCCGGAAAATCACGTACCACCAGAGCAGAAGCAATGACAGGAGTCTCTGCACTAACATCCCTCACAAAAGCCAAATAAGATAGGCAACCCTTCTCAACCATGCATTGAGCCTTCAAATATGAAATCACCCTACTTGGTACATAATCTACAGAACCGCTCCACTCAACCCTCGAAATTCCCAGCATAGTCAACGTCACCATCTTAGCGTGATAATCTAGAACAGCATGACATGGAGATAACCAATCCATACCCAATATCACATCAAAGTCAACCATACAGAGCAACAATAGATCCACTTGGGTCTCCATACCCCCAATAGTCACCACACATGATCAATATACGCGGTCCACAATAATAGTATCGCCCACAGGAGTAGATACATGTACAGATAAAACTAAGGACTCACGGGGCATATCCAGAAAATTGGCAAAATACGAGGAAACATATAAATACGTGAAACCAGGGCCAAATAATACTGAGGCATCTCGGTGACAAACTGATACAATACTTGTAATCACAACATCTGAAAAAAAGCAATAGCGTCTGGTTTGGCAGGGAGAGCATAGAAACGGGCCTGACCAGCCCCTGATCTGCCTCCCCCTCTAGAGTGACCCCTAGTTGACTGACCTCCACCCCGAGCTGACTGGGCGAGTGGTGAGGTAACTGGTGTTGTAGTCGGAGGCTGGCTCCTCTACTGAGATAGACCTCCATGACGATGAGTACACCGTCTCTACATATGCCCATGCTCCCCACACTCAAAATAGCTCCCCGGTGCTGGCGGCGGAAACTGGAGGGAACCCCTAGCACTGGGATGACTGGTAGAAGCACTTGGCATGGAAAAGCCCTGAACAGGTGGAGCACGGGATGAACTCTGAACTAGAAGGGCACTAAGTGATGAGTGGCCCTGATGAGAATTGTGAGAACCATGGCCAGATGATGCACCCCGATGAAATGGCCGAGCTGACTGAGCCTGCCTGAAATGACGACCTCTACCATGCTGGAACTGACCCCCAAAAGGAGCACCACAGAATCCACCCTGACCATGAGGCCTCTTGGCCTCCCTCTCAACCTTTCCTGACCGTGAACCATCTCAATCTACCGAGCAATGTCGACAACCTCATCAAAGGTAGTACCCGAAACCCGCTCCTTGGTCATGAGCAACTATAGCTGATAAGTGAGGCAATTAATAAACCTCATGATCCTCTCTCTGTCCGTGGGAACCAACCAGATAGAATGATGGGCCAACTCATAGAATCGCATCTCATACTGTGTCACAGACATATCACCCTGGCGAAGCCGCTCAAACTATCTGTGCAGCTCCTCTCTACGGGATCGAGGCACAAACTTATTCAAAAAGACCACGGAGAACTGCTGACAAGTAAGGGGTGTTACGCCAACAGGCCTACGTCTCTCGTAAGTCTCCCACCATCTGAGTGCATCCCCAGAAAACTGAAAGGTAGTGAATGATACCTCACAAGTCTCCAGAATAGCAGCATTACGGAGCATCCTCTGACACCTGTCCAAAAAGTCCTGAGTATCCTCTCTCTCTGTGCCACTGAAAGGTAGTGGCTGAAGTCTCCCAAACCTCATCAACCTACGTTGATCATCCTCAGGCATAGCAGGAACCACATAATCCTGAGCAACAGCAACCGGCTGGGCTGGTGGTACCTCCGGTATCTGAAGTCCCTGAATAACCTGCTCGGGTGTACGAGCGATGGGAGTTTGAGTGCCTCCCCTAGCCTGAGAAGTGGTTGCGGTCGTGAAAATAGAGACCGCCTGAGTAAGGCCAGTACACGCTGTCAGAATCTGAGCTAGGGCCTCCTGACCGATAGTACGAGTCCTCACCATCTATGAGAGAATGAAACAACAGATGTTTAGTTACTAGAATCAACAGATTCGCACGACAAGAATTCAAGAATGTGGATTTTCCTAAAGGTCCTACAACCTCCTGAAGATACGTACAAACGTCTCCATACCTATCCGTAAGACACTACTAAACCTGCTCATGACTCGTGAGACCTATGTAACCTAGGCTCTGATACCAATCTGTCATGACCCAAAAACCTAATCTGTCGTGATGGCGCCTCTCGTGGAACTAGGCAAGCCGACCCATTTCCAAACAAACCGATAATTTCATTTCAAAGATAATTTCAATACTATTTAACATAAAACCTTCATTTAAGGAGTTCAAATCAAAGAAAAACAAAAGTGCGGAAAAGAAAAGCCCGACAACAGGGTGTCACTAGTCATGAGCATTTACTACAATCTGTCTAACAATAGCAAGGCTAACTCAGCCTGGAAAATAGCTAAATACAACTAGAGGAAGATAAGAGGGAGAAGAGCAGGAGCTGCGATCGCCAAACAGCTACCTTGCTATCTCCAAGAAAATCTGCAACCATAGTACTCAATAACCGCTACCGTGTCCATCTACACCTGACTCTGAACACAAGGTGCAGGGAGTAACGTGAGTACGCCAACTCAGTAACAAACAATAATAAATAAAGACTGAGCAGTAGTGATGAGCAATAAAGCATATAACGTTCATGTCAGGAAATCTCAGTAAAATACCACATGCTTTTAAAATCAGGATTTGAATCAAAATATCTCGTTTAAACCAGTTCCAGTAAAAATCATTTAAAGATATTTTTCAACAGTTTTCAAACAGAGGAAAAATGCAAAGGTGAGAAAAAATGATAAAATCATAAATAACCCCTCGGGCAAAACTTCACTCACATACAGCCCCACGGGCAAACCTCACAGTCACTCGTGCCACTCGGGCATACCTCACGATCACTCTTGCCACTCAGGCATACCTCACAATCACTCATTCCTCCCAGTCACTCAGCACTCGGCACTCGGCACTCGGCACTCGCACTCAGTAGGTACGTGCGCTCATTGGGGGTGTGTACAGACTCCGGAGGGGCTCCATCAGCCCAAGCGATAATAATCTACACGGACAACTCAGTGCTGCACGGACAACTCACGCGCTATAATAATAAAGTATGCTTCATGCGAGCAGCCCCGATCCACACTCATCCTCAAAAATCAGGCTTTCGGCCTCACTCAGTCATAAACCTCTCAAGCCCCTCAGGCATTTCAGTAAAACGGGGCATTTGGCCCAAAACATTTATATGCATCAAAATAGAGTCATAAAATTGAGTTATGCGGTAAACAAGTATAAACATGACTGAGTATAGATTTTCAATCGAAAGCAATGAGAGGATGGTAAGAAACAACCCCTAAGGGTCCAAACAGCATTGGCGCAAGGCCCAAACATAGCATTCAGCCCAATTTACAGAAATTCTTTCTAAAACATATAAGTATCATATGGTTTCAACAAAGTATGCAACTTTACAGTTGCTACGGGATGGACCAAATCACAAATCCCCAACAGTGCACGCCCAGACGCCCGTCACCTAGCATGTGCGTCACTAAAAATAGTAGAATGATACAAAATTTGGGGTTTCATACCCTCAGGACTAGATTTACAATCGTTACTTATCTCAAACCGATCAAATCTCTACCCCGCAATGCTCTTGCCTCTGGACTCGGCCTCCAAACGCTCCAAATTTATTCAAAATCAGTACAATACCATCAATATACGCTAATGGAATGAATTCCACAAGAAAAACTTCAAAATTAGACCAAAACTCGCAATTGGCTCAAATCCGGCCCCCGGGCCCACGTCTCGAAATCCGACAATATTTACAAAACTAGAAAGCTCATTCACTCACGAGCCTAACTATACCAAATTCATCAAAATCTGATATCATTTGGTCCTTCAAATTCTTAAATTACTTTCCAAAAATTCCAACACCTAACCCCTTATTTTCACTAACTACCATGATTAAACAACGGAAAATCACCATATATACAAGTATTAGGGCTCAAGTAACTTACCTCAACGAAACCCCCTTGATTCCCTCTTCAAATCTCTCCTAAAAGCTCCAAAACCGAATAGAAATGGTGAAGAATGCACCATAATCGCGAAGGGTTCTATTTATGGTTTCTGCCCAGGTTTTTTGCACCTGCGGCCATTTTCTCGCACCCGCGCGACCGCGCCTGCGGTCCAAGGAGACGCACCTGTGCTATTCACTTAATCCCCCAGCTTCCGCACCTGCGGACACCTTTCTCGCACCTGCGGACTCGCATCTGCGGTCCCTGGTGCGTATCTGCAAAACCAGCCCAAAATTCTCGTCTCTGCATCTGCGCTGAAGGCCTCGCAGATGCGGCCAATTCTTTGCACCTACGTTCCCAGCCATGGCCCAGCGTCGCCTGCACCTGCGCACTCCCCATGCACGCCAGCGGCCTCGCACCTACGAGGCTTTCTTCCGCATGTGCAAAAATAGCAGTAGCAGCAGCTCTAGCTGCAAATGCCAACTTCGACAAATCCGTTAACCACCCAGAATCACCCCGAGGACCTCGGGACCTCAACCGAAAATACCAACAAGTCATATATCAACATACAAACTTAGTCGATCCTTCAAATCACTCAAAACAACATCTAATCATCAAATTACCCTCAAATGCAAGCCTTAGAACTTCTAAATTTCCAAATTCGGCAACCGATGCCGAAACCAACCAAAGCACGTCCGAATGACCACAGAGTTTGCACACACATCACAAATGACACTATGAACCTACTCCAACTTCCGGAATTCCATTCTGACCCCGATATCAAATTATCCACTGCCGACCGAAATCGTCAAATTTCCAATTTCGCCAATGCAAGCCTAATTCTACCACGGACCTCCAAATCACATTCTGGACGCACTCCTAAGTCCAAAATCACCTAATGGAGCTAACAGAACCAACAGAATTAAAATCCGAGATCGTTTACACATAGGTCAACATCCGATTGACTTTTCCAACTTAAGTTTCTACTTAAGAGACTAAGTGACTCAATTCACTCTGAAGCCACTCCGGTCCCGAACCAACTAACCAGACATAACATAATATAGTTGAATAACATTAAAAGAAGTAGAAATGGGGAAATGAGGCTATAACTCTTGAAACGACCGGCCGAGTCGTTACACATAAGTCTCGAGCACTTGGTATATGTCACGACCCAAACTAACCCATGTCGTGATGGCACCTATCGTACAACTAGGCAAGCCGACTCATTTCTAAAACAAATCGATATTTTCATTTTAAAGATAATTTCAATACTATATAACATAAAACCTTTATTTAAGGAGTTCAAATTAAAAAAAATAGAAGTGCGAAAAAGAAAAGCCCGACATCGGGGTGTCACTAGTCATGAGCATCTACTACAATCTGTCTAACAATACCAAGGCAAACTCAGCCTGGAAAATAGCAAAATACAAGTAGAAGAAGATAAGAGGGAGAAGAGCAGGGGCTGCGATCGCCAAACAGCTACCTTGCTATCTCCAAGAAAATCTGCAACCAGAACAATCAATAACCGCTACCGTGTCCAGCTACAACTGAATCTGCACACAAGGTGCGGGGAGTAACGTGAGTTCGCCAACTCAGTAAGTAACAATAATAAATAAAGACTGAGCAGTAGTGATGAGCAATAAAGCATATAACGTTCATGTCAGGAAATCTCAGTAAAATACCACATGCTTTTAAAATCAGGATTTGAATCAAAATATCTCGTTTAACCCAGTTCCACTAAATATCATTTAAAGATATTTTTCAACAGTTTTCAGACAGAGGAAAAATGCAAAGGTGAGCAAAAATGATGAAATCATCAACAGCCCCTCAGGCAAAATATCACTCATATACAGCCCGTCGGGCAAACCTCACAGCCACTCGAGCATACCTCACAATCACTCTTGCCATTCGGGAATACCTCACAATCAATCATACCTCCCAGTTACTCAGCACTCGGCACTCGCACTCAGTAGGTACCTGCGCTCACTGGGGTGTGTACAGACTCCGAAGGGGCTCCTTCAACCCAAGCGCTATAATCTGCACGGACAACTGACGCGCTATAATAATAAAGTATGCTGCAGGTGGGCATCCCCGATCCACACTCATCCTCACAATTAGGCCTTCGGCCGATATCAAACATGCTGCGGCGTGCAGTCCGATCCCATAAATATCCTCACAAATCAGGCCCTCGGCCTCACTCAGTCATAAACCTCTCAAGCCACTCGGGCATTTCAGTAAAACAGGGCATTCGGCCCAAAACATTTATATGCATCAAAATAGAGTCATAAAACTGAGTTATGTGTTAAACAAGTACAAACATGACTGTGTATAGATTTTCAATCGAAAACAATGAGAGGATAGTAAGAAAAGGCCCCTAAGGGTCCAAACAACATTGACACAAGGCCCAAACATGGCATTCAACCCAATTTATAGAAACTCTTTCTAAAACATATAAGTATCATATAGTTTCAACAAAATATGCAACTTTACAGTTGCTACGGGACGGACCAAGTCACCAATCCCCAACGGTGCACGCCCACACGCCCGTCACCTAGCATGTGCGTCACCTCAAAGTAGTAAAATGATAAGAAATCCGGAGTTTCTTACCCTCGGGACTAGATTTACAATCGTTACTTACTTCAAGCCGTGAAATTCTTATTCTGCAATGTCCTTTCCTCGTGAATTGGTCTCCAAACACCTCGAATCTGGTCATAAATAATTCGTTTAAGTCAATAAAATTCATTGAAATTAATTCCATAAGCAAAAAATGATTTTCCATAAAAATCCAAAAATTAGCTCAAATATCGCACGTGGGGCCGACGTCTCGGAACTCGATAAAAGTTACAAAATCCGGAAGCCCATTCAACCACGAGTCTAACCATACCAATTTTACCAAAATCCGACCCCAACTCGACCCTCAAATCTTCAATTTAAACCAAGAGAGTTTTCAATTTTTTCCAACTCAATTCACCAATTAAATGATACACACACCCATAGATTCGGGTAATTTAACCAATATTAAGTTAAGAACACTAACCCCGTTGTTTCCTCTGAAAATCACCCAAAATTCACCTCAATCCGAGCTCCAAATCGTCAAAAACTGAAAATGGGATGAAGTCCCATTTTCAGAACTTAAACTCATTGCCCAGGCTTTTCTTCTTCGCGAACGCGGTCAGTGCCTCGCGTTCGCGAAGCAAAAAATAGCTCCTGTCCAAATTCCTCCTTCGCGAACGCGACATCACCCTCGTGTTCGCGAAGCACAAAATGCCTCTGCCTCAATGCCTTCTACGCGAACGTGTTCAACCTATCGCGAACGCGTTCAACCCATCGCGAACGTAATGCTTCGTTCCCCCTCACTACGCGAACGCGACACCCCCTACATGAACACGCAGACCAATGCGAATGCGTGGCACCTCTCACGTTCGCGATGCACACCCAGTCCACCCTTCGCGAACGCATTTTTCTCTTCGCGAACGCGAAAAGCAAATATTGCCAGCCTATCAGTTCCTCTTCGCGAACGCGAGGCTCCACTCGCGAACGCGATGAAGGAAACCAAATGGTGCATCAGAAAATTCCAGCAGAGTTCCAAGTCCATAATCCAACCCGTTAACCATCTGAGACTCACCCGAGCCCCTCGGAACCTCAACCAAATATACCAACAAGTCCTAAAATATCATACAGACTTAGTCGAACCCTCAAATCACCTCAAACAATGCTAAAACCATGAATTACACCCCAATTCAAACCTAATGAACTTTTAAATTTCTAATTTATACAAACGACTCCGGAACCTATCAAATCACGTCTGATTGACCTCAAATTGTGCACACAAGTCATAAATGACATAACAGAGGTATTCCAATTTTCAGAATCGGTCGACCCCGATATCAAAAAGTCAACCCCTCGGTCAAACTTCTCAAAAATTAAACTTTTGGCATTTCAAGCCTAATTCCTCTACGGACCTCCAAATAATATTCTGGTCACGCTCCTCAGCCCAAAATTACCATAGGAAGCTATTGGAATTATCAAAATTCGAATCCAGGTCGTTTACACATAGGTCCATATCCGGTTCACTTTTCTAACTTAAATTTTTCAATTATGAGACAAAATGTCTCATTTCACTCCGAGTTCCTTCCGGACCCGAACCAACTAACCCGATATAACATAATATAGCTAAATACCACAAAACAAAAGTAGAAATAGGGAAAACAGGGCTATAACTCTTGAAACGACCGGCTGGGTCGTTACATCCTCCCCCTCTTAAACATTTGTTCGTCCTCGAACGGGTCTAGCAACATACCTGGAGTTTCAAATAGGCATGGATATCTACTCTGCATCTCCCGCTCAGTCTCCCAGGTGGCCTCCTCCACAGGCTGACCTCTTCATTGCACCTTCACTGAAACTATATCCCTTGACCTCAACCTTCGAACCTGCCGATCCAAAATAGCCACCGGCTCCACATTATAAGTCATATCAACCTCCAACTGAACCGTGATGAAATCCAAAACATGGGAAGGATCTCCAATATACATCCGGAGCATGGAAACATAAAACACTGGATGCACACTCGACAAGCTGGGTGGCAAGTCAAGCTTATAAGCCACCTCCCCAATCCTCTGAAGCACCTCAAAAGACCCAATGAACTGGGGGTTCAACTTTCCCCTCTTCCCAAACCTCATAACACCTTTCATGGGTGATACCTTCAACAAAACCTTCTCCCCAACCATAAAAGACACACACGGACCTTCCTATCCGCATAGCTCTTCTGCCTAGACTGCGTCGTGCGAAGCCGCTCCTGAATCAATTTCACCTTATCTAATACGTCCTGGACCAAGTCTATACCTAAGAGCCTAGCCTCACCCGGCTCAAACCATCTAACCGGAGATCTACGCCTCCTCCCATATAAAGCCTCGTACGGAGCCATCTGAATATCGACTGATAATTGTTATTATATGGAAACTCCGCGAGTGGCATAAACTGGTCCCATGAACTCCCAAAGTCAATGACACAAGCACGTAACATGTCCTCCAATATCTGAATAGTGCGCTCGAACTGCCCGTCCATCTGAGGGTGCAAATCTGTACTCAACTCAACCTGAGTACCCAACTCTCGTTGTATGGCCCTCCAAAACTGCGATGTGAACTGAGTACCCATATCTGAAATGATGGAAACTAGGACACCATGCAGGCGAACGATCTCTCGGATGTAAATCTCAGCCAACCGCTCTGAAGAGTAAGTAGTACCAACTGGAATGAAGTGCGCGGACTTTGTCAGTCGATCCACAATAACCCAAATAGCATCGAACTTCCTCGAAGTCCGTGGGAGCCCAACTACAAAGTCCATGGTGATCCGCTCCCACTTCCACTCTGGGATCTCTAATCTCTGAAGTAAGCCACCTGGTCTCTGATGCTCATACTTAACTTGCTGACAGTTGAGACACTGAGCCACAAACCTAACTATATCCTTCTTCATCCGCCTCCATAAATATTGCTGCCTCAAATCCTGGTACATCTTCGTGACACCCGGATGGATAGAATATCGCGAGCTGTGGGCCTCCTCAAGAACCAACTCTCGAAGCACATCTATATTAGGCACACATATCCGGCCCTGCATTCTCAGCATGCCGTCATCACTAATAGTCACATCCCTAGCATCACCTCTCCGAACCCTATCCTGAAGAACGAGCAAGTAGGGGTTATCATACTGACGCTCCCTTATACGGTCATAAAGAGAAGACCTGGAGACCACACAAGCCAATACCCGACTAGGCTCTGAAATATCCAATCTTACAAGCTGGCCCACTAAGGCCTGAACATCCAATGCCAAAGGTCTCTCTGCTTCTAGAAGATATGCTAAACTCCCCAAACTCTTTGCCTGGCGACTCAAAGTATCGACCACCATATTGGCCTTCCCCGGATGGTACAACATAGTGATATCATAGTCCTTAAGAAGCTCCAACCATCTCCGCTGACTAAAATTAAGATCCTTCTGCTTTAACAGTTACTGCAGACTCCGATGATCAGTATAGATCTCACAATGAACCCCATACAAATAATGATGCCAAATCTTCAAGGCTAAACAATGGCTGCTAACTCAAGATCAAGGACAGGATAGTTTTTCTCATGGGTCATCAACTGGCGCGAGGCATAGGCAATAACCCTACCCTCCTGCATCAAAACACAACCAATGCCTATCCTCGAGGCATCACAATACACGGTGTAAGAACCTGAAGCTGATGGCAGAACTGACACTGGAGTTGTGGTCAAAGCAGTCTTGAGCTTCTGAAAGCTCTCCTCACACTCATCCGACCATCTGAATGGAGCACCTTTTTGGGTCAATGTGGCCAAGGGCGATGCAATAGATGAAAATCCCTCCACAAAGCGACGGTAATAACCCGCCAAACCAAGAAAGCTCCTAATCTCCGTGGCCGAGGATGGTCTGGGCCAACTATGCACCGCCTCTATCTTCTTTGGATCCACTTGAATACCCTCACTGGACACCACGTGCCCCAAGAATGCTACTGAACTGAGCCAAAACTCAAATTTTGAGAACTTTGCATAAAGCTTATCCTCCCTCAATCTCTGTAATACAATCTTCAAATGCCGAGTGTGCTCCTCCTGGCTACGAGAGTACACCAGGATGTCATCAATGAATACAACAACGAATAAGTCTAAATAGGGCTGGAATACATTGTTCATCAAATGCATGAACGTTGCTGGAGCATTGGTCAGCCAAAAAGACATCACCAAGAACTCATAATGGCCATATCAAGTCCTGAAAGCTGTCTTAAGACTATCTGAATCCCAAATTGTCAGCTGGTGATAACCGAACCTCAAATCAATCTTAGAGAACACCCTCGCTCCCTGAATCTGGTCGAATAAATCATCAATACGAGGCAAAGGATATTTGTTCTTAACTGTGACCTTGTTCAACTGCCTGTAATCAATACACATTCTCATGGAACCATCCCACTTTTTCAGAAATAGAACCAGTGCACCCCAAGGTGACACACTAGGCCGAATAAACCCCTTATCAAGGAGTTCCTGAAGTTGTTCTTTCAATTCTTTCAACTCCGTCGGTGCCATACGATACGGTGAAATAGAAATGGGCTGAGTGCCCGGCACCAAATCAATACCAAAGTCAATATCCCTGTTAGGCGGCATACTCGGCAGGTCTGCAGGAAACACATCCGAAAAATCACGTACCATCGGAACACAATCAATGATAGGAGTCTCTGCACTAAATCTCTCATAAAAGCCAAATAAGATAGGCAACCCTTCTCAACCATGTGCTGAGCCTTCAAATATGAAATCACTCTACTTGGTACATAATCTACATAACCACTCCACTCAACCTCGAAATTCCCAGCATAGTCAACATCACTATCTTAGCGTGACAATCTAGAACATCATGACATGGATATAACCAATCCATACCCAATATCACATCAAAGTTGACCATACTGAGCATCAAAAGGTCCACTTGGGTCTCCAGACCCCTAATAGTCACCACACATGACCGATATATGCAGTCCACAATAATGGTGTCGCCCACAGGAGTAGAAACATGAATAGAAGAAACTAGAGACTCACGGGGCATATCCAGAAAATAGGCTAAATACGAGAAAACATATGAATACGTGGAACTAGGGTCAAATAATACTGAGGCATCTCTGTGACAAACTAAAACAATACCTATAATCACAACATTTGAAGCAATAGCATCTGGTCTGGCAGGGAGGGCATAGAAACGGGCCTGGCCACCCCCTGATCTGCCTCCCCCTCTAGGGCGACCCCTAGCTGACTGACATCTACCCCGAGCTGACTGGGCGGGTGGTGAGGTAACTGGTGTTGTAGTCGGAGGCCGACTCCTCTGCTGAGATAGATTTCCATGATGACGAGGACAGTGACTCCACATATGCCCAAGCTCCCCACACTCAAAACAATTCCCTGGTGCTGGCGGCGGAAGCTGAAGGGAACCCCTAGCACCGGGATAATTGGTAGAAGAACCTGGCATAGAAGAGCCCTGAAAAGGTAGAGCACGGGACAGACTCTGAGCTAGAAGGGCACTAAGTGATGAGTGGCCCTGATGAGAACTATGAGAACAATGGCCAGATGATGCACCCCGATGAAGTGGCTGAGCTGACTGAGCCTGACTGAAATGACGATCTCTACCGTGCTGGAACTGACCCCCAAAAGGAGCACCGCTGAATCCACCCTAACCACGAGGCCTCTTGGCCTCCCTCTCAACCCTCTCTTGACCGCAAACCATCTCAATATGCCTAGCAATATTGACAACCTCATCAAAGGTAGCACCCGAAACCCGCTCTCTGGTCATGAGCAACTGTAGCTAATAAGTGAGGCCATCAATAAACCTCATGATCCTCTCTCTGTCCGTGGGAACCAACCAGATAGCATGATGGGCCAACTCATAGAATCGCATCTCATACTGTGTCACAGACATATCACTCTGGCGAAGCCGCTCAAACTGTCTGTGCAGCTCCTCTCTGCGGGATCGAGGCACGAACTTCTCTAAAAAGACCACGGAGAACTGCTGCCAAGTAAGGGGTGTTGCGCCAACAGGCCTACGCCTCTCGTAAGTCTCCCACCATCTGAGTGTAGCCCCAGAAAACTGAAAGGTAGTGAATGAGACCCCACAAGTCTCCAAAATACCAGCAGTATGGAGTATCCTCTGACACCTGTCCAAAAAGTCATGAGCATCCTCTCTCTCTGTGCCACTGAAAGGTGGTGGCTGAAGTGTCCCAAACCTCTCCAACCTATGCTGATCATCCTCAGGCATAGTAAGAACCACATAATCCTAAACAATAGTAATCGAGCTATACTGATGGTGCCTCCGATGTATGAAGTCCCTGAATAACCTGCTCGGGTGTGCGAGCGATGGGAGTTTGAGTCCCTCCCCTGGCCTGAGAAGTGGCTGCGGCCGTCGAAATAGAGACCGCCTGAGCAAGGCCAATACACGCTGTCAGAATCTGAGCTAGGGCCTCCTGAAGGCCTGGAATCACAATAGGCACATGTGGTGCCCGAGCTGGTGCATCAACAATTGGAACCTGGTCCTGATCTAGGACAACCGGTGGATTTGCAGGTACTGCCCCAGCTGATGTATGGGTTGCACCTCTGCCCCTACCACGGCCTCTACCGCGGCCTCGGCCTCTCACGGCCCTGGCTGGCTGTACTAGTGGCTGGCCCTTCTGACAGGTAGCACGAGTCCTCACCATCTGTGAGAGAATGAAACAACAGATATTTAGTTACTAGAATCAATAGATTCGCACGACAAGTATTCAATAATGTAGAGTTTCCTAAGAAAAAGTACAGACGTCTCCGTACCGATCCGCAAGACTCTACTAAACTCGCTCATGACTCATACGACCTATGTAACCTAGGCTTTGATGCCAATTTGTCACGATCCAAACTAACCCCTGTCGTGATGACGCCTATCGTGGAACTAGGAAAGCCGACTCATTTCCAAAACAAACCGATATTTTCATTTCAAAGATAATTTCAATGTTATTTAACATAAGAACCTTCGTAAAGGAGTTCCAATAAAAATAAAAGTGCGGAAGGAAAAGCCTGACATCGGGGTGTTACTAGTCATGAGCATCTACTACAAACTGTCTAACAATATCAAGGCTAACTCAGCCTAGAAAATAACTAAATACAACTAGAGAAAGATAAGAGGGAGAAGAGATGGGGCTGCGATCGCCAAACAACTACCTTGCTATCTCCAAGCAAATCTGCAACCAGAACAATCAATAACCGCTACCGCGTGCAAACGTGAGTACGTCAAATCAGTAAGTAACAACAATAAATAAAGACTGAGCAGTAGTGACGAGCAATAAAGCATATAACGTTCATATCAGAAAATATCAGTACAATACCACATGCTTTTAAAATCAGGATTTGAATCAAAATATCTCGTTTAAACCCAGTTCCAGTAAAAATCATTTAAAGATATTTTTCAACAGTTTTTAAACAGAGGAAAAATGCAAAGGTGAGAAAACAATGATGAAATCATAAACAGCCCCTCGGGCAAACCTCACAGTCATTCATGCCACTCGGGCATACCTCACAATCACTCTTGCCACTCGGGCATACCTCACAATCACTCATGCCTCCCAGTCACTCAGGACTCGGCACTCGGCACTCGCACTCAGTAGGTACCTGCGCTCACTGGGAGTGTGTACAGACTCCGGAGCGGCTCCTTCAGCCCAAGCGCTATAATCTGCACGGACAACTCACGTGCAATAATAATAAAGTATGTTGCAGGCAGGCAGCCCCGATCCACAATCATCCTCACAATCAGGTCCTCGAACGATATCAAATATGCTGCGGCGTGCAGCCCGATCCCATAAATATTCTCACAAATCAGGCCATCGACCTCACTCAATCATAAACCTCTCACGCTACTCGGGCATTTCAGTAAAACAGGGCATTTAGCCCAAAACATTTATATGCATAAAAATAGAGTCATAAAACTGAGTTATGCGTTAAACAAGTATAAACATCACTGAGTATAGATTTTCAATCGAAAACAATGAGAGTATAGTAAGAAAAGGCCTCTAAGGGTCCAAACAGCACTGGCACAAAACCCAAACATGGCATTCAGCCCAATTTATAGGAACTCTTTCTAAACCATATAAGTATCATATAGTTTCAACAAAATATGCAACTTTACAGTTGGTATGGGACGGACCAAGTCACCAATCCCTAATCCCCAACGGTGCACGTCCACACGCCCGTCACCTAGCATGTGCGTCACCTCAAAGTAGTAAAATGATAAGAAATCTAGGGTTTCATACCCTTAAGACTAGATTTATAATCGTTACTTGCTTCAAGCCGTGAAATTCTTATTCTGCAATATCCTTTCCTCGTGAATTGGTCTCCAAACGCCTCGAATCTGGTCATAAATAATTCGTTTCAGTCAATAAAATTCATTGGAATTAATTCCATAAGAAAATAATAATTTTCCATAAAAATCCAAAAATTAGCTCAAATATCGCCCGTGGGGCCCACGTCTCGAAACTAACAAAAGTTATAAAATCCGGAAGCCCATTCAACCACGAGTCTAACCATATCAATTTTACCAAAATTCAACCCCAACTCGACCCTCAAATCTTCAATTTAAACCAAGAGGGTTTTCAAATTTTCCCAACTTAATTCCCCAATTAAATGATAAAAACAACCATGGATTCGGGTAATTTAACCAATATTGAGTTAAGAACACTTACCCCGTTATTTTCTCTGAATATCACCTAACAATCGCCTCAATCCGAGCTCCAAATCGTCCAAAACTATCCCATTTTCAGAACTTAAACTCACTGCCCAGGTTTTTCTTCTTGGCGAACGCGTAGCACCTCTCACATTCGCGATGCACACCCATTCGACCCTTCGCGAACGCGTTCTTCTCTTCGCGAATGTGAAAAGCAAATATTGCCAGCCTCTCAGTTCCTCTTCGCGAATGCGAGGCTCCACTCGCGAACGCAATGAAGGAAACCAGATGGTGCATCAGAAAAATTCCGGCAAAGTTCCAAGTCCATAATCCAACCCATTAACCATCCGCAACTCACCCGAGCCCCTCGGGACCTCAATCAAATATATCAACAAGTCCTAAAATATCATAAGGACTTAGTCGAACCCTCAAATCACCTCAAACAATGCTAAAGCCATGAATTACACCCCAATTCAAGCCTAATAAACTTTGAAATTTCTAATTTCTACAAACGACTCCGGAACCTATCAAATTACGTCCGATTGACCTCAAATTGTGCACACAAGTCATAAATGATATAACAGAGGTATTTTAATTTTCATAATCGGATTCCGACCCCGATATCAAAAAGTCAACCCCCCGGTCAAACTTCTCAAAAATTAAACTTTCGGCATTTCAAGCTTAATTCCTCTACGGACCTCCAAATAATATTCCGGACACGCTCTTAAGCTCAAAATCACCATACGGAGCTATTGTAATTATCAAAATTTGAATCTGAGGTTGTTTACACATAGGTCCATATCCGGTCCACTTTTCTAACTTAAATTTTTTAATTATGAGACTAAGTGTCTCATTTCACTTCGAGCTCCTTCCGGACCCGAATCAACTAACCTGATATAACATAATATAGCTGAATAATACAAACATAAGTAGAAATGGGGAAAACAGAGCTATAACTCTCGAAACGACCGGCTGGGTCGTTACAGTATAGCAACGTCATTGCACTGAATTTGATAATATTAATATGAGAGATAAAGTACAAAGTAATTTTCTCATATAGCATAACAAATAAAATTTATATACAACTAGCTTACTTCAACATCTCATCTATATCTTGAGGGACTTACTGAATAGCAAACAGTAAGATGTAGAAAAAAAGTTTATAAAGAACCTACTGAAGTTAGATTTTGAATCATGACCAAGTGAGCTCTAGCAATGAACCAATATTCTACCTTTTCTTGCATTTATCAATTTTAGTTGGTTGGGCTAGAATTTTAGCTGTAGATGAACTCATTATGAACCTTTATCATTGGAATGCTTTTTGAGACTGTCTTGAAGTAATGAGACTTCTCTTAACTAAAGCAACATAATCAACTTTAGGATTTCAACTCTCTCCTTGGATGCTGACTATTGAAAAACCATCCAAACTACATGCATGTAGTAGACGCCAAACAATAAATAAGCTTTGATAAGACTGAGCTCTAGCTTATCGGAGAGCATAAATCAGGCAGATATTCTTAATACTTCTACGATTGTTTCAACTGCATCACCACCATAATCCTAAGATTTTATATATTTCATCACAATCAATTATCATTGTACACATCACAAATAGTACAATACATTAATCAATAACAAATATGAGTAATAAATCCATAAAGATACATATAAATTAAACCCATTAAGTGAATTGGAAGAAATTTATAGAGTTGAGAAATGCAAAAATAGGATTGTTAGAGGAGAACTGCGGAAGAAACGATATAAGAGCCAATACATACCGGTCTTCTGATTCTCCGCTAAATATTCTCTACGGCGCTGATGAGAGCAGCCATTGTTAGCCGTCTCACTCCCTCTGACGTATATGAAACATTATACTACATAACATAAACAAAAAAATATCTGCTCTGCAGTGTGAGCGGAAGCACAAATCAGGATTCCAAACCTTAATAGCTACGAAGAGACATAGATTCATAGAACAACAAACTAATGAGAATAGATTAACTTACCGGAGTATGTTGAAGGGACATTGCCGGCGATTTGGGAGTTCTGGTAGTATTTGATTTGGAAAAATAGCTAACCTTTAGGAGTATTTGATTTGGAAAAAACCTAAGCCGTAAGAAGAGTGCTTCTTTTTCTCTTTTTGTTAAGTTAAATTTCACAACAATGAAAAAAGGTGCTTGAATTTTCTGAAAATTTTAACTTTGCGCCAAAACTTTAGTGAGAGATTAGCGGAAAATATATCCCACGCCAAATAAAAAGAAAAAATTCATAACGAGGTAAATATTAATTCCATGCTAATTGTTGCTAATATAATCCTCCCGCTAATTTCATGATATTTGTTTTGTTATACTTAACTAATTTCAGTCATTATTTATAACTATAATATCCACATTATAATTTTGGCAGAATTTATTTGCAAAACAAACAATTCCTTAAATAAGGAACGTAGAATTGTTCCTCAATTGGATTTCAATCTTCAATTTTGTGGACGGCTACATAATTTGATCGTATAATCTATTTTAAATAATATTTTTATTGTTTAATTTTTCTCAAAAGAGTTTTTTTTTAATTTATGGAGTGTGTGTATATATATATTAAAAATAATATTATAAACAAATATAATTTCTAAAGTTAACAACGGAAATTACAAAATTATGGGGGTTAGTAACCGTCGCAAATTATAAATATTGCAGTGATTTGAAAACCTCCAAAATAAAACTGCCACAAAAAGAATTATTTTGTGAGAGTTAAAATAAACGTCACAAAATAAAATAATAGTGGGGGTTTCTAAAAACCCTATAGATAAACTGCCACAAATTACGTCTTTTCTTGTAGCGTAAACATCGAAAGGTTAAGAAAAATCAATGGAAGAATTGCAGGGACCCAAAAGTTTTTCAATTCTTCTTTCCCTGCTAAATGAAGCCCCCACCCCACCCCACCCCTTTTCCACTCACCCTAAGAAAAGTAATTGTGATGATTCAAAATGTCATCTTTAAATTTAATAATTAATTCTATATTATAGGACCCTGAAAAGTACTATTTATCATTCTTCAACTTGTGTGCGCAGTCCGTAAAATTTTCCGAAAAGTTTTTATGTGAAAAATGAATTAAAATGTGAATTAGAGCTTTAAAACTCAACTGAGTTGACTTTGGTCAACATTTTGAGCAAACGAACTCGAATCAGTATTTTGACGGATCCGGTAGGTCCGTATCATAATTTGGGACTTGGGCGTATGCTCGGAATCAAATTCTGAGTTCCCTAGCCTGAGATATGGAATTTTGATGAAACAATTAAAAGTTTAAGTTCAAATAGTGACCGGATATCTAATTATGTGCAAACGACCCCGGAATAGAATTTTGATGATTCCAACAGCTTTGTATGGTAATTTTGGACTTAGGAGCTGTAACGACCCGACCGGTCGTTTTGAGAATTAAAGCCCTGATCCCCTAATATCTGCTTTTCCCATATTTGTTTCTGCTTTTGGGATTTGCCGGAGTGTTTGGTTATGGAATTCGGAGAGTTTTGGGACACTTAGTCCCTCGTTGTGAGTTTAAGCCTTAGAGTTTGGACCGTAGTCGGAACTGTATGAAGACGGATCCAGAATGGAATTCTATCGACTCTGTTAGCTCCATTGAGTTATTTTGGGGTTAGGAGCGCGTCCGGAACGTGTTTTAGAGGTCTGTAGTGGTTTTAGGCTTGAATTGGCGAAAGTTAGTTTTTCGGCGATTTCGGCAGATAGTGAAAATTTTGATATCGAACTCGGAATGGAATTTTGAAAGTGGCTGTAGGTTCGTAGTATCATTTGTGACATGTGTGTAAAATTTGAGGTCATTCGGACTAGATTTGATGTGGTTCGGCGTCGTTTGTAGAATTTGGAAAATTTTAAATTCTTAGGCTTGAATCCGTGCTTAATTCATGATTTTGGTGTTGTTCAATATGATTTAAAGGCTCGACTAAGTTCGTATGGTATTTTAGGATTGGTTGGTATGTTTGGTTGAGGTTCCAGGGGCCTCGGGTGTGTTTTGGATGCTTAACAGAATGAATTTGGACTTAAGAAAAATCTGGTGCCTTTGCTGGTTCTGGTGTTTCGCACCTGCGGAAGGAAGGCCGCAGGTGCAAGAGCTGCAGGTGCGGAGGGAGTGCGCAAATGCAGAACTGGTGGGGCTGGTGATGGAGCGCAGGTGCGCAAGTTTGACCGCACCTGCGAGCCCGCAGGTGCGAAGCGTGGGTGTAGGTACGGAGCCTGGCTGCCTTAGTGAAATATGCAGATGCGCCGATTTGGACCGCAGGTGTGGTATCCACAGGTGCGAGGGATTGCCCGCAGATGCGGCCCCAGCCGGATAAGTGACCTTCGCACCTGCGATGATTTTTCCGCAAGTGCGTGACCGTAGATGTGGCCCCAATGAACGCAGGTGCGGAAATTGCTGAGTTGAAGAGGCAGCTTCGAGGGTTCATCCCTCATTTTTTACCAATTCGATTTAGAACTCGGTGGGAGACGATTTTTCGAGGGATTTTGAAGGAGAACTATTGGGTAAGTAATTCTAACTCTATTTTTATCATAATACATTAATTTGTTGTTGTTTTCCTCGTCTAATTAAGGAAATTGAGGGTAGAAGTTTGGAAATGGGGAAAAAGGTTTCCCAATTGAAAATCTGATATTTGAATGGGAATTTGACGTCGGATTTAGATGATTTTTGTTCGAGTGAACTCGTGAGTGAATGGTGTTCATAATTTATAATGTTTACTCGATTCCGAGATGTGGGCCCGGGGAGACTTTTTGGCTTTTTCTTAATTTTACGCTTTAGCTTCGAATTAATTAGCTAAATTAGTTACTTGTAGTTATATTTACATTATGCAATTAATTTGAATAGATTCGGGCCATTTGGAGTCGGATACTCGTGGCAAGAATATGATATCGAGTAGATTTGAGCGGTTCGAGGTAAGTGGCTTGCCTAATCTTCTGTTGGGGACTTTCCTTTAAGATGTTTAATATTAATTGATGTGTGGGCGCCGTGTACGTGAGGTGACGAGTACGTACACGTGCTATTATTGCAAAGATCCCGTTTTTCCTTTATAAATCATAAACTGGTTTTTCTTATTAAATTACACTAATACGTTTAATTGTTAAACTTAGACTAAAGAAGCATGCTTACGTGTTTTAACTGCCTATTTGACATTATGTGTGTCATGCTTAATTAAGTCCCTACTTTCCTTATATGTGTTAAGTATAAACTGTATAACTCGATGCGATACCTGCCATTTCATCTTGCGTTGCATATTTATATTGGGACTACAGACATATTCCGGGAGATCTCCCTGTACTGCATATTTAAATTGGGACTACGGACGTATTTCGGGAGATACCCCTGTACTGCATATTTAAATTGGGACTACGGACGTATTTCGGGAGATACCCCTGTACTGCATATTTAAATTGGGACTACGAACGTATTCTGGGAGATCCCCCTGTACTGCATATTTACTTTGGGACTACGGACGTATTTCGAGAGATCCCCCACCACTGTATATTTACTTTGGGACTACAGACGTATTCCGGGAAATCCCCTTGTACTGCATATTNGATTTGAGCGGTTCGAGGTAAGTGGCTTGCCTAATCTTCTGTTGGGGACTTTCCTTTAAGATGTTTAATATTAATTGATGTGTGGGCGCCGTGTACGTGAGGTGACGAGTACGTACACGTGCTATTATTGCAAAGATCCCGTTTTTCCTTTATAAATCATAAACTGGTTTTTCTTATTAAATTACACTAATACGTTTAATTGTTAAACTTAGACTAAAGAAGCATGCTTACGTGTTTTAACTGCCTATTTGACATTATGTGTGTCATGCTTAATTAAGTCCCTACTTTCCTTATATGTGTTAAGTATAAACTGTATAACTCGATGCGATACCTGCCATTTCATCTTGCGTTGCATATTTATATTGGGACTACAGACATATTCCGGGAGATCTCCCTGTACTGCATATTTAAATTGGGACTACGGACGTATTTCGGGAGATACCCCTGTACTGCATATTTAAATTGGGACTACGAACGTATTCTGGGAGATCCCCCTGTACTGCATATTTACTTTGGGACTACGGACGTATTTCGAGAGATCCCCCACCACTGTATATTTACTTTGGGACTACAGACGTATTCCGGGAAATCCCCTTGTACTGCATATTCATTTGGAACTACGAGACGGTATCCCGAGAGATTTCCCACTGTGTTTACCTTGTTCTGAGCCGAGGACTCCCTTAACTGTTAAATTTTCGAGAATTTCTTTAACTGTGTTACCGTAAATTTTAATTATATATTTTACTGTTTAATTTATTATATTTACTCCGGTAGGGCCTTGACCTGACCTCGTCACTACTCGACCGAGGTTAGACTTGGCACTTTCTGGGTACCGTTGTGGTGAACTCATGCCCTTCCCTGAATATATTTTCGTGTGTAGATCTAGGTGAGAGCTATCATCCTCGGGGTTAGTGTGTGCTGCTGATTCTAGGAGACTTCAACGTACTATTGCTTGCGTCCGCAGATCTTTGGAGTCTCCTTCTACTCCCTCGCCTAGAGACTTTCTTTATTATCTTCAGACTTTTGTATAGAGCTACATAGATTATAGCAGCTTGTGACTTAGTGATATTCTGGGTCTCGAGAAAATTATTTTGTATATGCCGAGTGGTACTACTCTTGGCTATTCACAATATGTTGTTTATCTTTAAAATATTGTGTTTTCTTTATATTTTTCATAATATTAGGCTTACCTAGTCTTAAATACTAGGTGCCATCACGACACCTTACGGAGGGATAATTTGGGTTGTGACAAGAGCGTGATCGAAATTTTATTTGGAAGTCTGTAGTGAAATTAGGCTTGAAATGGCTAAAACAAGAATTTAAGTTTGGAAGTTTGACCAGGGAGTTGACTTTTTGATACCGGAGTCAGAATACAGTTCCGAAAATTTTTATAGCTCTGTTATGTCATTTATGACTTGTGTGCAAACTTTGAGGTCAATCGGAGTTGATTTGATAGGTTTCGATATCGAATGTAAAATGTGAAAATTATAAGTTTAATTAAGCTTGAATTGGAGCATAATTCGTGGTTTTATCGTCGTTTGATGTGATTTGAGGTTTCAAATAAGTTCGTATGATATTTTAGGACTTGTTGATGTATTTGGTCGAGGTCCTGAGGGCCTCGGGTGAGTTTCGAATGGTTAACAGATCAAGAATTGAAGTTGGGAGACTGCTTAAGTGAATTTTATTGGTTTTTGGCTGATCTGCTTTTTTTCCCTTATCTGTCAAAAATCGAACTCCCTGATCGAGGTACAAAATCGGAGTCCATGACCGAGGTACAAGATCGAACTTCCTAATGGAGTTCCCTGATCGGAGTCCATGATCGGACTCCATGCTCGGAGTCCAGGATCAGAGTCCATGATCGGACTCCATGCTCGGAGTCCTAGATCGGAGTCTATGATCGGACTCCATGATAGGAGTGCAGGATCGGAGTCCATGATCGAACTCCATGATCGGAGTCCAGGATCGGAGTCTATGATCGGACTACAGGATCGGACTCCATGATCGGACTCCATGATCGAACTCCATGATCAGACTCTATGATCGGACTCTATGATTGGACTCCATAATCGGAGTCCAGGATCGAGGTCAGCCTGGACAAATCTGTAAGTTATAATAACAAGGGCATTCGTCCCATTTGTCATTTTTGACGAACTGGAGCTTGAGCAGAAGCGACTTTTGACAGATTTTTCAAGGAAAGATATTGGGGCAAGTGATTCCAACTCGGTTTTGGTCTATATACACAAATATATCATTGTTTCCACCATTTAATTAGTGTTTTAAGATTGAAATTTGGGAAAATTTTTGTAATCTCATAGAAATGAATTTTCAAGATTTCGGTATCGATTCGGAGTCGGATTTAAGTGAAATTGGTATAGTTGGACTCGTAATTGAATGGGTTGTCTGATTTCATAACTTTTGCCGGATTTCGAGATGTGGGCCCCACGGACGAAGTTTTAATTAATTTTGAAATTTTTATTGAAAATGTAGTATTTTCTTATAGAATTTATTCCTATAAATTTTAGTGATTTTCAAGCCAATCAAAGTTGGATAATAGAGGAAAGGGCCTTCTAGTGGATTAAATTAGAGCAAATTGAGGTAAGTCTCTTGTCTAATCTTGTGAGGGGAAAATTATCCCATAAGTAATTAAAGTAATAATTGTTGCTAATTGTGGGGGCTACGTTTGCACGAGGTGACGAGAGTCCGTGCGTAGCTACTATTAATGCTAAAGTCCGGGTAGTTTAGGACTCAAAAGCATGAATTATTTGTGTAAACTGTATTCTTTACTTAATTAAATTATTTGATATAAATATAAATATATATTGTGAATTGTTAGATAAAGATATTAAAGGATGAAAATCTTATATGCTTGATTTTGCTGTTTAAATTAATTAATTGATAAGAAAAATTATTCTTCCTCCCGAATTTATCATATAATAAATATATTCTCATTCCGGAGGTACATAAGAAAATGTCCTCCTTTTTTGTGGAGCGGGCCGAATGCCTAGGCTGGATAGATGCATCTATGGATCGTATCGCACGTCCCTCGACAGTGTACACGACATTCTGGATCGGGTCGTACGACCTCGGCAGACATCGTGCTTAATAATAATAATTACACGATACTTTGATAGTTTATTGCAGTTTGTGAAACTAATTGATAAATTGAAAATCTTTGAAATTTAAAGAATTATTATTCCTGCTTGTTACGGAATTATTGTTATTCCTGTAAATGAGACTAATTGATAAATTAAAAATTTATTGGAATTGAAGGAATTTAATTACAATATTGAGAATTGTTGCATTTGAAGGAATTTAATTATTTCTGCTTGTTAAATAAATTATTGTAAATGCTGTGAATCATGTTGATTTAGATATTCTAGTTTTATTTCAATTATTATTATTGACCTATAGTGAGTGTCAAAGTCGGTCATCTCGTCTCTACCACTTCGAGATTAGGCTTGATACTTACTGGGTACACGTTGTTTACGTACTCATACTACACTTGCTGTACTTTTTGTGCAGGACGTGAGGCAAGTACTAGTGGGGGGTCTATCATCTTACACCCACGTTATCCAGGGGCATAGTGGTGAGCTGTCTTTCTGAGCCGTTCTGCAGCTACTAGTGTCTCTCCTTGTATTTTTAATTCTGTCTATTTTTATTTCAGACAGTATTTGAGGTTTTGTATAATCTATTAGATGCTCATACACTTGTGACACCAGGTCTTGGCACACACATTGGTAGAATTTGGTGTCTTATTATTTTTCTTGGATTTAAATTTTATCGCTATATGTTTATTTTATTAGTTGGCTTGCCTAGCTATAGTGTCGGGAGCCATCACGACCACATGCATTTCACATAACAAATAACTTAAAGGTTCTTTTCCCTCAAGTGAAGGTTAACCACGACACTTACCTCGCTTTGCAAATTCCAATCAATTACTCGACCACAACTTTTTCTTTTAAATTTGTCTCCAAAAGCTTCAAATCTATTCATAAATAATTCAATATACTCAATACGAATCATAGGAATTAATTCCGTATGAATTTACTAATTTTCCGGATAAAAATCCGAAATTCATTAAAATATTCGATAGTGGGATCCACGTCTACAATTTCGGAAAAACTCGCGAAATCTAAACACCCGTTCCGCTACGAGTTCAACCATACAAAAATTATCCAATTCCGATATCAAATGAACCTTCAAATCTTAAATTTTTATTTTTGGAAGAATTTATAAAAATCTGATTTTTCTTCCATAAATTTACGGATTCATGATATAACTGAGTATGAAATCATGCAATATAATCAATATAGGATAAGTAACACTTATCCCAATATTTTTCCGTGAAAAGCACCCAAATATCGCCTTACCCGAGCTAAAAAATGGAAACGATTTGAAAATGGGTCGAAACCCCATTTTCAGAACTTAAGTTCTGTTTCTAGGATTTTTAATCTTCGCGAACGCAAGGGCTACCTCGCGAACGTGATGCTTGCCTAGCTTGGCCTACGCGAACGCGAGAAGCCCTTCGCGAACGCGAAGGCTAATTTTCCTGCCCATCCTTTTTCCCTTCGCGAACGCGAGGCTTTGATCGCGAACGTGAAGCTTCGCACCTCAAGCCTTCATGAATGCGGCCCCCTCTTCGCAAACACGAAGAGTAATTTTCATCTGCCTCCAGTTTCTTCTTCGCGAACGCGAGCCCCCTCTCGTGAACGTGAAGAAGGATACCAGAAGCAGATTTCTGTAGCTTTTTCCAAGTCCAGAAATGATCTGTTAACCACCCGAAACCAACCCGAACCCTCGGGGCTCCAAACCAAACATGCACCCAAGTCCTAAAATATCATACGAACTTGCTCGCGTGATCAAATCGCCAAAATAACACCAAGAACTACGAATCAGACACCAAATCAAAGGAAGTTTCCAAGAAAACTTTAACGCTTATATTTTTACAACCTGACGTCCGAATTACGTCAAATCAATTCCGATTCTCACCAAATTCGGCAGACAAGTCATAAATATTATAGTAGACCTACATCGCACTCCGAAACCAAAATACGGACCCGAGGTCAATAAATCCAATATCAGTAATTTCTTAAAAATCATTTAACTTTCAAGCTTTTAATTTTTCATCAAAACTCCATATCTCGGGCTATGGACCTCGGAATTCAATTCCGGGCATACGCCCAAGTCCCAAATTACGATACGGACCTACCAGAATTGTCAAAATCATTATCCGGGTCCATTTGCTCAAAATGCTGACCAAAGTCAACTCAATTGAGTTTTAAATCACTATTTCATATTTTAATCCATTTTTCACATAACAACTTTCCGAAAAATTGTACGGACTACGCACGCAAGTGGAGGAATGATACATGGTGCTTTTAGAGATCTTAGAACACAAAATTACTTATTAAATTTAAAGATGACACTTTGAGTCATCACACGTCTGTACTTATCTTCGAGAGGCTATAGGGTGTTAGGAAACTACCTTTCTTCATATTCCATCGTGCAATTAATGTAGTACCAAATATCTTGCTCTTATTCTCTCACAGATGGTGATAACACGCTCTAACGAGGTTCAATATCAGGGAAGAGCTACTTACCCAATTGCTAGAGGCTGAGGCTGAGGCCGAGGGAGGGCTCCAGCCCGTGGTAGAAGACGAGGACGTCCCAGGACTGTTCTAGTTATGCCGCCAGTGTGTCCAGCAGAGAATCCCATTATTGAGGACCAGGGTGAGGTGCCTATGGCAGATCCACCTCCGGTGGATTTCACATCTACATCGGGATTCCAGGATGTTATGGGTCATATGATGCGGTTCATGGACAATATGACTCAGGACGATTTATTTCCAGCAGACCCAGCCACATCTCAGGCAGGCGGGGGAGCACAGAACCCTACCGCACAGGCTCATGGACAAGAAGATGTTGTATATCAAACCTAGGATGCACTATCCGTGGGTGGAGCCCAGGCAGTGGCAGCAGCTACACCTGAGCCCATGCCAGTTGCAGCCGCTGATCCTCAAACACTATTGGACATATGGACTAGACTACATCCTCCTGTGTTTGGGGTGAGCGATATTAGAATCCCCAGGATTTCATTGATCAGTGCAATGATAGACTGTACAACATGAGGATATTGGAGTCTCATGGGGTAGACTTTGCTACTTTTTAGCTAGAGGGCAGAGCACGTAGGTGGTGGCAGTCTTATGTTCTTGGCAGACCAGCAGATTCTCCTCCCATAACTTGGGACAAGTTCACTCATATCTTCCTGGACAGGTATATTCCACCCTCTCAGAGGGAAGAGTTGAGGTTTCAGTTTGAGCAGCTCCAGCAGGGTCAGATGTTAGTGACTGATTATTAGGCGAGGTTTTCTGAGTTATCTCGCCATGCACTTATGATACTCCCTACTGAGGCGTAGAGAGTGTGGAGGTTTGTTGCGGGTTTACATACTGGCATTCAGGACACTATGGCTCGAGAGGTTGTGATGGGAACTTCTTATGAGCTAGTCATATAGATATCCCGCAGGATTGAGGGTGTACGTCAGTGTATCCGAGAGCAGGTTACTAGAGATAAGCGGTTTAGGTATTCTAGAGAGTTCTGAGATGCTCCGTCTGGGGACAGAGGTCAGTTCGGGAGAGGGCAGTCCAGTAGGCCCCCATGTCCAGCACCACCACCTCCTCAAGGTGCTCTAGTGCGACCCTATCTCAATACTATACCAGAAAGTTCTTATCGCCCACCAGCTATTTAGGGTCCTCCAAATGGGTATTCAGTTCCCCAGGTCCAGACTCTTAGTCAGAAGCCCATCACACCGAAGAGTTCTTATGAGTGCGGGTATCCCAGTCACATACAGAGTTTTTTCCCCGGGCTTCGGGATAAACTAGTGCAACAAGGTCAGCAGCCTATGATTACCTGACCTATTGCTCCATCAGTTGTCCGATCACGAAGAGGTGGGGGATAGGTATGTAGGGGCCGTCCTAGAGGTGGAGGTCAGCCAGGCGGAGGCCATCCAGTTGGCGCTCCAGCTTGATTCTATGTTTTTCCAGCCAGACCAGATGTAGAGGCCTCAGATGTTGTGATTACAGGTATTATTTCTGTTTGCGGCAAAGATGCCTCAGCATTATTTAATCTAGGATCTACGTATTCATATGTGTCATCTCTATTTGCTCCATTCTTGGGTGTTTCTTGTGAGTCCTTGAGTACTCCTATTTATGTGTCTACTCCTGTGGGTGATTCTGTTGTTGTGAACCGGATCTACTGGTCCTGTATTATTATATTCTGTGGTTATGAAACTAGATCAGATCTCCTATTGCTTGAGATGACTGATTTTGAAATTATTCTGGGAATGGACTTGTTATCTCCATATCATGCTATTCTATATTGCCATGCCAAGATTGTTACCTTGGTTATTCTAATGTTGCCTAAGCTGGAGTGGAAGGGTTCGTCTGTTAGTTCATTTAATCGAGTTATTTCTTTTATAAAGGCTCAACACCTGGTTGAGAAGGGTTGTTTGGCTTATCTAGCCTATGTTTGGGATACTACTGTAGAGACTTTAGCTATTGATTCAGTGCCTGTGGTTCGGGAGTTCTCTGATGTATTTCCTTTAGATCTTCCAGGTATGCCACCTGACCGTGATATTTATTTCTGTATTGACTTGGCTCCAGATATCCAACCTATATCTATCCCACTGTAGCGCATGGCTCCGAAAGAATTGAAAGAACAACTTGAGGAGTTACAAGCCAAAGGGTTCGTCAGACCAAGTGTATCGCCTTGTGGTGCACCGGTATTATTTGTGAAGAAGAAGGATGGAACAATGCGGATGTGTATTGATTATCGTCAACTGAACAAAGTCACTATTAAGAATAAGTATTTGTTGCCGTGTATTGATGATCTATTTGACCATGTGCAGGGTGCTAGGGTGTTCTCTAAGATCGACTTGAGGCCAGGGTACCATCAGTTGAAGATTCAGGATTCGGATGTTCCAAAGACTGCTTTTCAAACTAGATATGATCATTATGAGTTTCTGGTGATGTCCTTCAGATTAACTAACGCCTCGGCAGCATTTATGAATTTGATGAATAGGGTATCCATGACATATATTGATTCATTTGTTATTGTATTCATTGATGACATATTGATCTACTAGCGCAGTAAGGAGGAACACGAGCAACATATGAGAGTAGTGCTTCAGACGTTGCGAGAACAAAAGCTATTTGCTAAGTTCTCCAAATATGAGTTCTGGCTAGAGTCTGTAGCATTTTTGGGGCATATTGTATCGGGCGAAGGTATTAAGGTTGATCCCAAAAAGATTGAAGCAGTTCAGAATTGGCATCGTCCCACTTCGGTGACTGAGATCAGGAGTTTTCTGGGTTTAGCAGGTTATTATCGTCGGTTCGTGGAAGGTTTTTCATCTATTGCAGCATCTTTGACCAGATTAACCCAGAAGGGTGCTCCATTACGATGGTCCGATGATTGTGAGGTGAGCTTTCAAAAGCTCAAGACAGCATTGACCACAACACCAGTGTTAGTGTTGCCTTCCGGTTCGGGGATATATATAGTATATTGTGATATTTCACGCATTGGCTTGGGTTGTGTATTGATGCAGGAAGGGCGAGTTATTGCATATGCTTCCCGTTAACTGAAGCCCCACGAGAAGAATTATCCAGTACATGATTTGGAGTTAGCTGCGATTGTTCACGCTCTAAAGATTTGGAGGCATTATCTTTATGGGGTGTTTTGTGAAGTTTACACTGATCATCGTAGTTTGCAGCATTTGTTCAAGAAGAGAGACCTAAATCTGAGACAACACAGATGACTTGAGTTACTAAAATATTATGATATTACTATCCTGTACCATCCGGGCAAAGCAAATGTGGTTGTAGACGCCTTGAGTAGAAAGACGGAGAGTATGGGTAGTTTGGCTTTCATTTCAGTAGAGAAGAGGCCATTAGCTTTGGATATTCAGTCCTTGACCAACAGACTTGTGCGGATGGACATTTCATAGCCCAACCGAGTTCTTGCATGTGTTGTAGCTCAGTCTTCACTATTTGAACAGATCAAGACTCGCCAGTATGATGATCCACACTTAATGGTTCTTCAAGAAACGGTACTACGGGGTGGTGCCAAGGAAGTTACTATTGGAGCGGATGGTGTTCTACGACTCCATGAGCATCTATGTGTTCCTAATGTGGATGGACTGAGGAAAAAGATCCTAGAGGAAGCACACAGTTCTCGGTATTCTATTCATCCAGGTGCTACGAAGATGTATCGTGATTTGAGGTAGCATTATTGGTGGAGACGAATGAAAAAGGACATAGTTGAGTATGTAGCTAGGTGTCTAAATTGTCAGCAAGTTAAATATGAGCACCAGAGGCCAGGCGGCC